>VXAK01011373.1:95225-215958 GCA_013399435.1 Arenaria interpres | reverse complement strand
GGGGGGGGGGGAAAGGGCATTTTTCCATTAATGTTATCATAAATAATTCTAAAATCCTAGACAGAGGGTAAATAACTTATATTTAATTTGGTGTTCAACACTGTATCCCTTCTTCCCCCCAGATAATTTGCTTTATCTAATTAACATAAAATCCACAGTATTTATTAAATTCAGTTGAATTTTATTGGTCGGAGGTTTTATGGTACCACCACAGATATCACAACTGTAGTGCCCTCCTACAATTTGTATGGTAGTCATGGATTCATTTGAGTTACTCTTTGAATTACTCAGCAGCACTTAGTAAGTAAAAACAGTTCAGTGGCTGTGCCATCCCCTAAAGGGTGGAACAGCCACTGCATTACTGTATCCTCACCCATGTCCTCTCCGCTTCTCTTTCCTGGCTATGTTTCTTCTCTTGAATGGAAGCTGCCTGTCACTGTAGCAGCGTTTTGTTTTCTTATTTCTGTAACATCTCATGGTCTGCTTGAATTCAGTAAGTAATAATCATGAAAGTGTATGTGCAAAGCCTGAATCTCAGAAAAATATTTCGTTAGCTGCTACTTGGGACCTGAAGCACAGTTCACAAAAACTGAGGACACTTCAAAAGCTTTCTATATGTATGTTAATACTGCACATAGGCTGCTACTCCTTCTTAAGAACTGTAATTTAGATCCTTAAGTTGAGCCTTGTCTCTTAAAGAGCAATTGCAGAATGATTTTCTGGCAATATTCTGGGTACAATTCCTGTGTTGCTTATTGTTGCAGAGTCCCTTATGTAACTGTTCTGTATTAACCTTGTTTGTCTTGACAATCTGAAGTTGATGGCTCTAGTGTAGCCTGGTTTATGGCTTCTCATTTTTTCACTTTAAACTACATTCTGTGTCCTAGTTGAAAGTTAAAAGGAAAATCAGTGTTCTTGTCTTTGTGTAATCACATAAACCCTGAACAGTTTCAGAAGATAATTTTCTTTTCAGTAGAAAATAAATTGGGCAGATGAATCCTTTTGTGAACAAGAAGAAACAGCTGATGCATGTTTGCTGTGCTATTTTACACCACGGTTTGTCGTCTTTTCCATACAAAGAGTGTAATAAATGACCTTTGCTTGCTTAGTGAGTCATTTGGTTAGGTTGCTTAGGTACCTTTTGTGTCTCCATCACAATATATACATAATTAGAGAATTCACATGTGCACAAGCACTTGCTACCTTTTGATGCAGGACTGTTGTGGCATCCCTTTGGAATGGTATAACTATCACGTGTAGTGTCCAGTCTTTTTACTCTTGTCAGTCTGCAGTTTCCAGTTGGTGTGGGTCAGGTCTACAGCACTCCTTTCTTGCTCTTGCCATTTTTTTCAGTATCCCTAATAAACAAGCCCGGAGCTCTAGTTTGTTTAATCTGTGTGTGGTGTCAAATTACAGCCCAGAGAATTCTTGTACATTTTGTTTATGTAATATAGTGTGATATGTTTATCTGCTGACTTACTGGTCAGATAATTCTAGGTGTGCACTGGAATCCAAGTGTAGTCCTTTTTTATTGAATTACTATATGTTTCTACTTTTTTATAGTCTTATGTAATTTCATCAGAATTCTTCCTATACTTTTAAACTGTGTTCTAGTCACTTGGAGGGGGTGTGTGTGTATATCATGTATGTAACTTACATAATTTGTGTGTAACATGTAATATCATTTTAAATTCCTTCTCATGATGATAAGAAAAAATGACCTCAGGTACAGTTATGACACTAATATTCACTCTTTTCTTATTTTGCAGCTGTATGGGGAAACTTTGTCAATATGAGGTAATGTATATATCTTTTATATTGAATGTCCTTATCTGAAATACAATTAACTTACCTTTCCCATCAATGTATATCCCTGTGTATCAAGTAGGGAGAAAATAGAACAGTAGCTCACACTTGTTGTTTGTATAGTTGCTAAGCAGCTGATCCCACTTTTTAAATACAAGGTGTTCAGTCTCAAAAAGGGTTATATATCTGCTGCAAATCTCGTTTAGGATCATACTCTTCGTTCATCATCTGCCTTTCTTTACACAAATTCATCTTCTCTTTTGGACACATTTTCGGGCAAGTTGGTTGGCATAGCTGGACACTTAGGCTTAGATTCTGCTTTTCCTCAATGCAGATCTGGCCATATCTCAGTGACAGTGCAGGCTTAAACACTGAAGATCAGCAGATCCTCCATGGCTTGCCATAATTGTGTTTCTATACCTAGAATTAGAAATGTGGTTTTGAGGGTTTTTCCTCTTTCACAATTCATTGGGAGAGAATCTGATTGTTTAACTGCTGAAAAGCAAAAAAATTCTGTGCAGTGCCCTGGAATCTTTGCCCTTAGAAAAAGAAAAGCATAGCATACGCCTGCAAAACACACAGATTTTCACAGCATTTCTGCTTGCCTGTGCGTCTTTGTCCTCTGGGAAAATTCACCAGGAAGACACAACTGAAGAAGAAGGTGAAGAGAATATGGGGACAGTCTGTTCCCTACAACAAAGCATTTGTGCTTGGAGGACAAAACTATTTCACCATGTTGTTTTGCCAGTAAAGTGTTTTGGTACCCATGCTTAGTAGCACAGAGTAAAGAAAGTTTGAGGCAAAGTAAGAAAATTAATGAATTTTCTGTGGTCTTTGGTTCACCCAGGACAGCTTACCGTGGGATCTGTTCCTGTCTGAAGCCATGCACTTTACTTCTCTGGGAGTTTCCCACCCTTGCTATAAAGTGTTCAGCTGTTAGGCAAACAGCTGCTGAGCTGCTGCGGCTTGCAGATGGAGATGACATTTAGATTACAGTGTTATCGTGACCAGCAAACTATGGCAGCTTAGCAGCTGTTATACCGGCAGCTGAGCGTTTCCAAAGGAAGGACAAGAACCTCAGAGTGGGGTTTGAGGAGGGCATGTGGGCGTGGGATCCAGCGTGTTTGTTGCCTGATAAGCTGTCCTTACAAATTCTGCCATTAGCTGCATCTGACTTCTTACTTGAGGTGTCCATTATAGAGCTATCAAGGGGAAAACTTTATTTCTGAGGGTTTGATGTTGGTCCTCAGCCGATAAGATTGGCTTTCTTAGGAGGAAGAGCTCATTTAAAAACTAAACTGCAGAGTGCCAGTCCTTGAGTTCCAGGATTTGTGAATAAACAATAGTAGGAACTATTTTTGAGGGAATTTTTTTTTTTTACTGCCTGAGAGGTTTCCCAAATTTTCCTTGCTCATTTAGCAGAGAGGAAAGGCTATGTATTTCACAGATTGTTCGTATAGCTTTTTGTAGATTTATGTAATTTGGGAAAACATTTGAAAAATTCACAGGAATTACTTAATATTGCTTCCTTATAGTATATTCATATTATGTTAACTGGAGAATTTTTATTTGCCACTATTACAATAAATTGCAATTTGTTTTGAAAAGGTGGTTCAGGGTCTGTGTGTCTTAGTCTAGGAATTTACTGCACTCTTTACTGATACGACACAACCAATCTGGTCAATAAGGTTTTTGCTTCATTAGTAGACTGAATAGACTTTTTAGTAACAGAGTTTTACAGAGGGATATGAAGGGAATCATTGCTCTGACTTCTAAGAGTGTGGCATATGTACATCTGCTTAACAAAGGATCTTCTGTTTCTGTAGGTGTAATGACTTCAGGTCCCAAGTAAAGGAGCACTGTTTTATTTGAAAGAACTCCATTTTATGTTGGATACCCATGAATCCTCTAGTATGCAAAAACTTACTACTATAAGATAAATAATTCCTCTTTCAGAAGGTTTATTTGAAAAAAAAAAAATATGCAAACATAAGGAGAATCACATAGACTAGATGCAAGAGGTAAAATTTAAAAATACATATTCTACACTTGTAGAAGTTTACTCAAAGAATGAACACAACTAATTGAGATATTTTACACAATTAGATGCTAAATAAGACTACACATACTTGTACAAGACACCAACTTCTTAGACAGTACTCTTGTTTTCACAAGTTACCTTGACTTCCTTTAGTATGTAAGCTTGGCTTAATTTTGAACAAGTAAATTTGTGTGCTAAGTCAGTATTGATCATTATATGGTCACTTAAGACAAGTTTTGGTATAGGTTTTTTTTTTTTTTCTGGTTTTTGAAGAAGTTCAAAGTCAAGGCTAGACACATTTGCCCTTTCCTCTTTTTGATTGAAATTACAATTACAGTTGTGGCTTTAAAAGAAAATGTTTTGTTAGCATACTTGTAGCATACAGTAAACAGACCCTCAAAAAAACGTCTTAGCCTTCTGCATAGTAAAGCTACACTCAAAAATATTTCTGCTGACCCTACTTTAGTGCAGTAATTAGACACTTTTCTACAATGAAGTTAACTGTCTCTGTAAAATTAATGTAATCTGTTGTTGTGATGCTTTTCTGTGGGGTTGGTTCAGTTTCTTCCAAACTTGGTGACAGGACTGGCTGATTTTAGTGGGAGTTGGACCATCTTCTTCCATTTGCTCTGAGTATGTCTTTAAAATAATATTAACTTTGAAGGGAATACTTTGAAGATACTGTTTTAATAGGAAAAGCATGATGCAGGTGCAGTGGAGCAACTATGGCTTTAGATATGGATTATGTTTTTTTCTTTTCTTGCCAACAGGTCTCTTCAAGAAAATGGGGATCAGAAGGTGGAAAGTAAAATAGAGGAGGTTAGTTTGCTAATATTTGTAGTCTGTTTTGTTCATTTGACTCATTTCATATTGAAAGGGTGTATATAGCTCTATCTCATTACTCTTCATTCCACTAAAACCATTTAAACCACTGGATTTGTGTCTGTACGTAAGTTTTTGAACTGTTCTTCACTGTAGTGGAATTTCTAACATAGATCTGTGACGCTCATCTCTGGTTGGTTGTTGGGTTTTTTTCCCCTCTAAACCTTTCTTGAAGTAATAGCTCTATGTCTCATTTGCTGCAGAGACTGTGGTAGAGTGCTCGTGAGAACTGGTTTTTGTTATTGAATGAAGGATAAACACAAAGTCTTTCCTCTGTCACCCCTACAAAATTTTAAATATATACATATAAAAGTTTGATTAGAGATTCAAACCCTCCCAAAAATGCTTTGTTTTGTTCTTAACTAATGAATGAAGGGAGCGTTGTTTGTGGCCAGGGATGGTGTGTGATACCAATGCTTTAAGCGCAAGTCCTGGCACTTTCTGGTATAGGCATGGTATTGACCACATTGGTCATTCTGAACTGCTGGACCAATACCTCTAAATTTCCATTTCATCCTCTGTTGTGAAATGTTAACAATATATGCAACAGATCTTTCTCCAGATGTTTTTAGACTTCCAATCTAATAAGAATAAAATAAATAACTTCATAAATACAAAAGTTTTTGAAGTCAGTATTCCCTACCTCTTGTGTGGGTCTGCATGACCATGCTGGTGTAGTCTGGTGTGCCTGGTGTCTTGTGTTCCAACAGGTTTATATAGCTGTTGTTCCTCTTGGCACACTGAGAAGCCCATTAAAATTGCTTAAAATCAATGGAAAAATAGTGTCATTAGCTTGTCTTTTGCATTCCTCTCTCTTTTTTTTTAAATTCTGGTAAATGTTGCAAGAGGGATTCTAAAAATCCCAGTTGTTTAACAATGGTTAAATGATTGAAATACAATGGGTAAATCAGAGTTGCTACAAGATCTGATAAATTGAGCATTTCTGGATCTTGTTTTTAAAGCTTTAATTATATAGTATCTTGAACCATCAAAATAAGTACATCTGTTTCAAGAACTATTTGTTGCTCCATGGAGTTAGATATTTAATGAATGTAAATGACAATACTGTATTTTCTCTTAACATGAATATGCAGCTTATTTCAGTTTATGAAGTTCCTGAATTGTCTAGCTCTAACCATCAATATTTGTACAAACCTAATTAATAGTGATTGGTGCCTATATATATGCCATTGCTATATAGTACCATTTCAAGTGATAAGCCTCTGATAGCTTTCAAGTTATGTGTGGCCCTAGATGGTAAATTTTTTCGACAAGGTTTTAGTAAACTTAAAAATGAGTTCAGGGACTTGTAATTTGTCAAGACTGTTAGAAATTTGAGTCATGTGATAAAGAACCTGAACCTAATGCTGACTTAATTGATTCTCTCTTTCAAAGCAATGAAAATGCAAACAGAAGTCTTGATAGGTGAACTGTATTTTCTGACAAATTTCCATTTAATATTTTTTAAAAGCCTAGATATACCTTTGAATCGTAATGTCAAACCTGTCTTAGGTATTTAAACATGAAGTTTCTTTGAATCCATATACCGTCTTCTGAGAGAATTGTATATAGCCTTTGCACTGGAGCCAGTGCTCCTGTTTCTGTGTCGATGTACTCTTTAAGTATGTGTATCTGCCGTCCATTTAAATAGTTGAGGTTTTACTGACTGTTCTGTTGTGCAGTTGCTCGGTATAGATTGCCTTTAACAGCCTCAGACAAGTCACTTGTGACTTCACTTTGCCAAATAGGAATCATAACATTGGACGTTCTTATCAACAAGGCTATGGCACTCCTAGCCTTGAGGTGTTCTGTTTTCAGTGGTAAACTAAGGGTTTTCACATTGTATTCGGTGATTTGATTTTTGGTGAAAGAGATTCAAGGATTTTTTGACACGAAGGATGCTTTAAGATGCAAGTTTCTTGGAGTGTCTTCATAGGAGAGTATTTGCCATAATTTTTACTCTAAAGTAACGTCCTATATGTTATGTTTTGTGATATGAATCTTGTTCTATTCTTCAAATATTAAATATTCCTTTGTTTTAGGCTATTGCACCTCTACGGGAGAAAATCAAAGATCTAGAAAAAAGGTAAGCCTTGTCTGCTAAATTTGGGAAGCAGGTAGAAAGCACAATTTCTGTTCTGTAGCAATCAATTCTGTAGTTGCAGGCTTGAGAAATGTTTTGCATATACCCTCGGTATCTTTGGATTTTTCGCATATATAAGTGACGATGGGGCCTCAAATGCTGGAAGACATTAATGATTAAGCTATTGAAGGTTTTAATTAATTCCACTGAAGTAAACTGGGAGTGCTGGATTTCTGTGAAGGCCAAATCCTGTGGAGGAATTTGCTAGTTTGAGTCCAGCTGGTGAATGGATTACCATGGTTTAGTAAGTCCAGCCTAGGTGTGTGCTAAAGCATATTGGTTTCAACTTCAGGAAACTGAAAATAGGTTTTACCTCGCATTTCCCATACTTGTGATCAGTTGCCATGGTTCAGCTAATGTACAGCGATGTGCTTGTGAATCTTAGCCTGTGCTCATGCTTTGGGTGAGCCCAACTGACTCACTTCTCTCAGGATTTGTAAGGGAATGTGGCTATCTTGGATTAAACTGCATCATGCGGTTAAGGAAAAACAGACAAGCTTTTTGATGAGCTGCAGATATTAAATACGTGCTGCAGTTCTGCAAGCACCTTAAGTTGACATAGTTGTTTAAAAAAAAAAATATAATCCAAGCCTGATCCATTTCTCCCTGGCTGCTGGTGTCCACCCTGCAACATAATTTCCTCGCTTTTATGCCAGCAGAACCACTTGGGTGCTGATAGTAAGCTGGATGGGGAAACCAGGCATTTCAGTCTCCCTTTGCAAAAAACTCTCTCGCTCCCCAATCTGATTGCCTTTCTGCCGGATCAGTTCCACCTGGGTGTCCTCATGGGCAGGTGCTTTTCATCACAAACTAAAGTCTGGAACAGGGGTGGGAATTGTCAGTGCTAACGAAGACACTGCTGCTTTTGATAGTTTCATAGGTGGCACTGTTGATGTCCCAAGCAAACAGCTAGCTGAGAATGCTGTGTTACAAAGGGCCAAGTCCGGACTTATCCAGGCAGTGCCAGTAAGCCTGGATGGTTATGTGTTGTTCCTCTGGAGAGGGGGACAGAATCCCATTGCTCTTGGCCAATGCTATGCTTGGTACCCATAGTGTCTTGAGTTTTGTCTTGTCAATGAGCAGTTATACCTCCTCCCACCCCTCCTAGTCTGTTTAAAAAAAAAAAAAAAAAAAAAAAAAGTTGTCAGTTCTGTTTTTCACAATGGATTTGAAAGATTCAGTGACCTGCCATGTGCAATTTATTTCAGTGAGAATACTAATCTGATTGCTCAGCTCTTAATATACGCATGAATTTCATGGGTTGAACTAGGTGATGTATTGGCAACATGAAACAAATAGCAGACTACGTCACCTGTAGTAGTTGCCTGTGATACTACCATACCGATTATAACGGTCAAATAATACAGATTTTATGTTCAGAAAAAATTTTTCATGTCCTTTCTCTGTTCAATTGACTTACTTAATCTTTATTAGTAAGCCAGTATATCTTCAGTTTCAGTGGTTGGCAATTTGGGTATTTCCTTCTGCCATTCACTGAGCACCTTTGTGGGAGCATATCCTGTTTGGTTCTTTTTTTTAATAATTGTTATATTTTTCCAAATGAGCAATGAGTTGCTGGGTGAAACCATGACTTTAAAACTTCTCCCAGGAGCCATCTAAATGCTTTTTTCTTCTTGAGTAGTGTTTGTAGTGTATTGATGAGTCCTGTTTCAAATGTCTAGCAATGAGGAGAAAGAATCAAAATACATTGTTTTACCTCTGTATGAGCCAATCTGGGAATTATACTTCCACAAAGTGCGGGCTTGGGGTCTTTTATGGCCCATATCAAAATACGGGTTCTTATTTTGGGTTCTTCAAGTAGTGTAACCATTTACCCCTGCTGGTTTAACTGCATGTAGGCTGTTGCAATTAATTTTTTAATTTTATATCTATGTAAAGTGACAGTAAATAACTAATCACTGTCAGGTGCCTAAAGGTGGATCCTGTTTGCAAAGCTTGCTCTCTAGTGTAAATGTTTTTTTACCTCATAAGCTGATAAAGCCTGAAGTCAAACCATCGTCATGCTTTTGGGAAACAGGAAAGACAAGAATTCCTTAATGCTAGTCTCATGACAAGAGATTGTTTAACTGACGCTAAAGTTGGACCGTTTTTATTAATAATTTGCACAGCAAAAGCATTGCTGTGTAGTCATCAAAGCAGGTATTAGGTCAAGATAAACTGAACATTGTTGCCAAAAGATAAACATTCAACTGGACCGGTTCCAGATTCCTGCCGCCTGCCTGTAAGCCCAGTACTGGTGTAATGGAAGGAGCAACAATGGTGGGGAGGGTCCCTTTGGCAGCAGTATTATTCCATGCTAGATTATTGTGACCTTAAAAATGGCAGAGAATTTACCTTGCATCAAGTTATTTGGCACTATGCTTTTTTTTAAACTCCATAAGCTGCTTCTTGTTATTGGTGCATTTGCCTTTCTGTCACAGGAGGACTGTGTTTTACAAGTCCGCATTATACTTATGCATTGCTGTTTCTCATTGCTTCTCAGCTTAAATCAAAAAAATAAGGTTACCATTAGTGACCCATGTGGTGATATAAAGCAAGTGTAGGTAGCTTCTTATTTCAGTCTTCCTGTATGAGTAATATTGGAAGATTCCATTGCCATGTTCCCCCTATCCAGGAAGCTGAAAATCGCTCTTGCTCTGGGATGAAAAGTTGATACAAGTACAGAAGCATCTGTGCTTTGTGGCTGAAGAATTCCTGTTGAGCCAGTACTGCAGGTTAGAAGCAAAGGAGGTGTTTCAAGATCAGAGGTGTAGGGTCAGTTCAGTCAGAGTCTATTTGTGTCTATACACCTCCTGCGTGCCACATCCAATTGCATCTCCAGCATGTAGACTTACCGGAGGAGAAGAGTTACCATAATTTGATTTTTTTCCAGTATCCCACTGATATTCAGTTAAGAAAACCCTGGGCTATTAAAATACTGACGAGACTATAGTGCTAATTACTAAAATAAATAAAATAAAACTCATGCCTTCCTTTGGAGGAGTTTGTTGCTGTATGCAGAATGCATGCCAATGAGGGGAGAAAGAAGTGACACAGTTGTGTGTCCATGAAGTTGTCCAAGGTTCTGACCATCAGTTTTAAGCTTGAGAGAGCATCTAAGAGTCATACATCACATAATTTTATTTTTAGGATATTTTAGTTTTCATTAAGTTCCTGTAAAGGAGGTGGTGCAAAAAAATTAAAGTAGCTTGAAGATCATCAAAGCAATGGTGGTCTAGCTATTTCTCAGAAGAAAATTAGGATTAGCTTTCATACTGAATAAGCTTTCTGACAAAAATTATTGTAGTATCTGAAACAGAGTTTCATTGATTACTGTGAAACTTTAGGGAGAACTAAAACTTTATATTATAAACTTCACATTGAAACTTGAGGAAGAAATGTTTGTAGTCACTGTGATAAGTCAAAACAACTTGCTTGTTTTTGTGGAACTTTTAAGAAGGTTGTTTGCTTTTTAAAACTTGAAGAAAAAAAAGTCCAATCGCTACTCTTGTTTTATTGTTTTATTCTCTTGTAATGTCATGCCTGGCACCAGTTCTGCTCTCAAAAGGTAGAAGTGATTCATTCTAGAAAATCAGGCAAGCAGAAATATTAAAAGGACTTTTTGCAGTTCAATTTTGATGTTTCTCACAGTACTTTTACAAAGCATAGGCATTTTCTCATGTGGGCCTAGATCCTTCTTCAGAAAAAAGGACTAAACATATCCATAGTAGAACTTTAAGAATGGGAGGTTCTCAGAGCAGTTTTTCGTATTTCAGAGGCTGATATGTGAAATAATAAGCAAGGCTGAAACTTACATAGATTTTCTTCTTTATTTTGAAATGTTCTGTAGTTTCACCCAGAAATACCCTCCAGTGAAATTTTTATCAGAAAAGGATCGTAAAAGAATCCTGGTAAGTTGTTATTTACTCAAGGGTTGTTTTGGGGAAATACATAAATCTGTGGGATGTAATGACATGAGCAATGATAAAGTAAATTACCTCTTATGTTGTATGTACAGGGTTTAGAGTAGTACTTCATGTACTCTGTGTTGATGTTCTCAAACTCAGCATATGGATAATACACTTGGGCTCTGGTTTGGAGATTTGACTTGCCAATTAAGCTATTGTTTTCTGCTTGTAACATCTCAGGACTGCATTGCCAAAGGGTCTTTAATCTTGTGCTCCCAGATGGCTTAAACTTGCAGAGACTGGGAAACTTCTTAGGCACATGTTGACAGAAAGCTGTGTGACTGAATTGGACAAATTCTAGTCTTTAGGCTAGAGAAGTAGCTGCACTGCAGCTCTATTAAGAAGGACCAGTTAATTAGACTGAGGGAATACTCATCTCTTTTACCTTCTGTGTTATTTCTGATATTTTGAAGCTTCACAGGTGTTTCAGGGTGGAAGAGGAAGGCAGGTTAAGTCAGGACAAGTAGTCATCCAAGGCATTCTTAAACTTAACAAAATGTGCTGCAACATCAGCTTTCCTCTTCTGTCTATAAACACTTTTGAAATTAGCTGTATCCTGTTTTTTTTTCTGTTTCTGTCTGTCCTGGGGAAAAAACTGTCCCCACAGAAAGTCAGAGAAATTATAGTTACTTAAGATGTATAAATATAGAAATATGAATGTCTGCCTCTGTAGTAGAGAGCAGTGTCTGGGACAAATCCCTGGTAAGGTGCCTGACTTATCTGGTGGTGTTCTTCACTTTGATGCTTCAAAATTTTGAATAAAAACACTAAGATATAAATAAAAACAATTTTTGTTTTTACTGCTTTACAGTCCTCACTGCTATTGCAAAACTTCATAAAGAATAAGTGTTACCGAATTAGTTTAGTTCTTCAGTGTTACTCTGTCATTTTTATGACAGTCTGAAGGACATAGATCTTTAGGCTCCTTGTTCCCTTGTAGAATATGGAAGGTACATTGAGGAAAGCATCAGAGGCTTAATCCTGAAAATTCCTAAATCACATGCTCATGTGTCCAAGTATAATAAAGTTACTTAATGACATGGGTTTTTTGTGTAAGCAAGAAGGTACTTGAAGAAAAATATTAGTGCAAGCTGTTAGGCTATGGAGCTCTTAACATTAACTTTTAAACTTTGCCTCTTAAAGATACTGGATATTTTGATGAAGTCTGTTGCTTCAATGGTGATGGCAACTAGTTGGAATAGGAGTGTTTTCTGGTGGGTCGGAGGTGAATGGTTTTTTGGTGTCCACCTATTTTGTAGTGTTTAAATTAATAAAGAGAAAGCTGGCTGAAACGGTCAGGGACTTGTTCAGTCATTTCTTCTCTCTCATTGTTGGGAACTAGTTCAGTGGCAACTCAGAAGGGATTTCACAAGCCTACTGCCCACGTGGGCAGTTTCGTTCTGTTAGAATGTTGCTGTCATATTCCTACAGGGAAAAGTGTTCTTTTGAGTAGCTGAAGTCAGCTTGTTGGGAACTCATGTAGACCTTACACGACACTTGGAAGTTTCTCAGGAGTAAACATAAAAACCGGGAAGCCAAGTGAAGTTTGGTAGATGATTTGATTCGTATTTTGTTGATGCTGCATCTTTTCCTGGAATCCATTCTAAATTCTGATTTTTCTCTGAGTGCAGTTTCCACAGTGCTGACCTGATCAGACAAGAGTTCTAGCAGTTATTTTTTTATTATACTGCGTCTATTTGGAGATGGTTGCTAGTAGGGGTGGTATTTCAGCTGAGACTAGATACTCTGGCATTTCCATTCAAAAGAGCTCAAATCTTCGTCCTGTTGTGCATGATTTATCAGCTTGCTCAGTTCTCTGAAGTGACTAGCCACAGGCTTTTGTTTGCAAGAGAAGGAATTCTGTTAATATTATGGATGATAGTGTTGACATCGGTTCAGTCTGTTGTGTGGCTTTTTTTCTCAATTAAATGTGGTAGACCAATTAAAGCATAAAACTGAAAAAAAAATTAAATAGTTTCCATGTGGGACAATAGATATTTTGAATCTGACTGCAGACAGCAGAAATGAACCTATCTAGCAAATACACAAAACTTAAGTGCCTCTAGTCAAGGAAATTATCAGTAATATTTGTGCTTTCTAGTAGATGCTGAAGTTACTGAGCATATTGGCACTACTCAGTAATTAAATGTTTTTATTAATGATGTCTTATTAAAGAATGTCTATTTAAGCCTGTGGGGCTGGTGCTTCATTTCTGATATATAATTTTGTAGATTAATATGTCATTGTGATTTGCAGCAAGTCATATTTAGAAATGAAATATATTGACCTTGCTTTTATGAGTGATTACAGGAAGGTTATACAGAGAGCTTCAGTGATAAATCCTCTTTTCTTTTTTTAATATAGCCTCTAGTAATGATAAAAATTTATACAGTTGTTTACTTTTCCAGGGGAAATTCAGCTCCTTTTCCAAGTAGTTCTTTGTCTAATACCTGTGGAAGTGATACGTTAATAAAGCTAACATAGTTTTGTCATAAAAACTACTTACCGATTTAAAGTAATTGGAGACTTCTTTCCAGACAAAATTGGTTTGTGCTTTTTTTTTTCCTTTTTTTTTTTTTGCTTGCATATAGCATAAAAGAGTGCTGTAAGCAGTGCTTGGTTTGGTTTACAGTTTTTTTCCAAAAGGAAGATGGGGAAGACGACACCTTCTTTTACTGCACCAAAAACATATTGCGAGCATCAAGTTTGTCTTCTCTGGAATCCTGAAAATAGAAGTAGCAGCAGGGGATTTCCTTGGGCCTCAGATTCAGGTCATCTGCAGAAAATTTTTGTCCTGGTCACCACAAAAAGCAGAACCCTTGGAACATTCAGCAAGGCTGCAGCTCACTTCCAAGTTAAAAACTTATGACAGTAGGTTTTCCGTGCATATTATTTTTCCCTTGGTAAGCGGTGGCACCTGGTAGAGCACTGTTCTCCCTCAGTTACTACCATTCTTTCCTAGTTGACAGCATTCTGCCAGAAACTTGTTCTTCCCTCCTGTCTGTTCTGGGAAAGAGGGCTTCTCCTAAATCCTCTTTCTTCTTCAGGTTTGTCAAGGAACTGAATCACATATTGAATCTGCTACAAGGAAGCCCTGATAAAAGAATACTAGGTAGACCAACTAAATGATTATTTTATTAACTGGTACTTAACAATGTCTTTGACATGCTGATGGCCCTGAATTTTTAAGAAGAGAAACAAGTGTAAGACTACAAGAAGTGGACATCCGAGTTCTTACAGAAGAGACCAGATGTAGTTATCTTCTTTCCTTTTCAGTTTTTGATAGCTTTCTGTTTGCCTTTGTGTCTTTCCTGGTTTTGGGGGTTTTTTTTGTTTGATTTTGTTTGTTGGTTTTTTTTAAAAAAAAAAAAGAAGAAAATATTTCTGCTGGTCTGGCTTGTTTCAATAGTGGATGGGGATGGAGTGGGCAGGATAAAAGTTTAGGCTTTGAATAGCCCAAAGGGAAAGAACTTCAGGTATCTACATCATTCTCCACACAGCACTTTGTCATTGGAGCACATCACCTATTCATTAGATTCCTGCTTGACAATTTCACCACATCCTTTTGTTGTTTTGTTAGTTGTCACTGCAGCTGAAGAATTGAGATCAACAGCTAAATCACTTTCTAAATGTGAATTTGATCATGCAGTCATATAATATAGCTGTTGCTACATGGGGATTTTACAAGTCCCTTCGTTCTTTGAGAGTGGTGGTCTGTCATGTTTTTGTATATTCTTGAAAACAGCTTATGAAGTGCAGAGAAAATAATGGCTTCCGTAGATATGTCTCTGGAGGTGTCATGCAACTTGCAGTTCTACTACTTTCTGTGTTGACTGCTTCAATACTGAGTTAGTGATTTATTTTTTTTTTGTTTGTTTGTTTACTGTTAAAAGACTGAGGTGCAGAAAGGGGGAAAAAAATGAAGAACTTCCTTGCTTCTACATCTGCAATGGAACAACAGTACAAGTTTTTAAATATTTTATTTCTGCTTATTTCTTTGCAGTAAAACAACATAAAGTTCCAAGACAGGCAAATGCTGGATGTCGGAGCTAATGGTATGAGAGGCTGAAAACAGAACGATAGGATGTGGGCTATGGATGCATTAAAACACAGAAGGAATAATCTTGGGTTTAGCAGATATTTCAAATGAGAGATCCTCAAAGACTTGCTTTCGTCTAAGAATATGCTTCCTTCCTTCTATGAAGGGTGAAAGAATTTGTAGTGCTTACTCGGAACACCTAACATGTCTTCCATTTAAATCAGACAAAAGCTGGATTTGACATTTCTGATATTATAAGTCTTCCACAAATATAACCTGGCATTCTGTCATCTCTTTTTTGAGAAATGAGAATCACAGAGAATTTTCCTCTTACCTTTTTGGGTTTTTTTAGGCTTTGCTGTCGCATAAAAGGGCACAATCCAATTTGAAGGAAAAAAGGAAAAAAAATTCTGATATGAGATTTTGTTGATGAGGATGGTTAGGTGAACTTCTAGCCTAACGGTGATGAAACGTGTCAAGCATCTCTCTTGAATTTTTAAATGCTGTAAATATTGGATAAAAAAAATTAGGCATGGAAATGGAGTTGTTTCCCCTGGGGTAAGCAAAGACCTGAAAGCTACTGTTCTTCTGTCTTCATGTTTGTAGACTTTGTCTGGTGTTTCTGTAAAAAGAAAAAGAAATTTATACCAACTGTCCTAACGCAGATAACTGGAGGAGCAGGGTTTGTGGGTTCTCATCTTACTGACAAACTAATGATGGATGGCCATGAGGTTACAGTTGTGGACAACTTCTTTACGGGCAGGAAAAGAAATGTGGAGCACTGGATTGGTCATGAGAACTTCGAACTGATAAATCATGATGTCGTTGAGCCCCTGTACATTGAAGGTGAGTAGTCTCTGCTTTGGCATCTGTACTTGGTTGTGCTTTACTCTCTGAAGTATGTATGTCTGTAAAGAAATGAAATTTATGCACTGAATTCTGGATTGGTCTAATACCCGTATGTTTTGTTTATTATTAGCCTGATTTCTGTGACCGGTGTGAACTGAGAAGTTCAGAGGACTTTTGTCTTTGAAATCAGTTCTTCCTTTCTGGATGGGTAGGAGGAAGGAAGTTTTAAAAACTTCCTACTGTGACTGATGTTGTGAGAAGGCAAGGTGGCAATGGGTCAGTCTGTCTGTCCCGTCTGATGTGTCACATCCCTGTGTGCCTCCAGAGGCTTAGCATGCACACCGAGTCTGTGGTCTCGATATGTCATGAGCTGAGAAGTTTAATTCAGGGCTGCAGTTACGCTAGACGGCATACATCCTGCAACTGTGTATGGTCAGCTGAGAGGAGAATAAGCTCTTTCAGAGGGCAAGTCAGCTCACTTTCCCTAATTGCCTTATGTGTCATCTGTGGAAAATATTGCTCCTACTTTAGGTACAAGCATTCCATGGCCCGTAGAATGGGAACATGACAGCACCAAATTTCCCAATTTTTTTAAAGAAAACAAAAAAAACCCACCCTGGAACAAAGAAAGAAACAAACAACTATTCTGCTTTGAAGTGGAACTTCTTTGAGAGAGTGTAAGCATACAGTGAATCAAGAAAAATGTTACTCGAATTACACTGCGATTCTGGTGGGTTTGCTCCATCCCTTTAAAACTTTGTAACAATGTAGTTGTTTAATTTTTTTAAACAAAAAAATGAATGTGAGGTTGCATTTTTTTATTCTTGCTGAATTCTAGTGGATGGAATTTCGCAGGGAAAATTTCTAGCAATTGCATCTCTTGTATTATTGCTTGTGATTTAATTCCTGACAACGCTACTGAAACTGTCCTGCAAACATATTCTGCTTCTCTGCTCTGACAATACGCTGGTTCAGTTACTGCCTGTTATTTTACTTCAAAATTCTGCTTCCACTGGATAATGTGACTAGGATCTTGTTCATTGATTTCAGGTACTGATACCTTATACGTCACCCAGTTCAGTTTTTCAGCTTTCGTAATCTTTCCCCTGCATTACCTTATTTCTGACTGGTTACACTTGAGACCTTCTAAGAGAATTATCATCGTTGCTAATACTGTTGCCCAGCTACTAGGCACTAATAAATGAAAATTCTGAGATCCTTCAGCTACCTCTCCTGTATTCTATGTAATTAAGTCACCAATTCCCCATTTTGTACTGACAACATGTTATTCAGTGCACCGTTCATTGAATGTCTTCTCATCCTCCAACAGCATAAATTAAAGCTGTTACGGCAAAATGCTAAAATAAAATTAATTTTGATATACCGGTATAGGACCATGAAAATTCCATTTCAGTGCAGAGTTTATATTTCAACATAGGAAAGCGGTGGGGGAGAAGATGAGGCAATGAAGGATAGTTATTGTAGCAGTAACAAGTTGGCATATGGATCAATACTTCTTTTCTTAGTCCCAGTTTCTCCTTTTTACTTGTAAATAGAAATTGGAATGACTGTGAAATCATGACAAAAGAAGGTTTGTATCTAAAGAATACCTGTTTATTTGCTGTCCTCTTTAAAGGAGGTCGGATAAGGACGTTTGACGCTCAAATTCCAGAGACAGTAATCAGTACTTTATTTCTGTAGACGACCTCATTTCTCATCTGGAAAGAACAATGTTTGTGCTTTTGATATGAAAAGAGTTTAGTCTCAAGATGTGTAGCTTTCACTAAATCTCTTGATGCGTTTTGTGTGTGTATATGCGCGTACGCATCACTGTGAAGCTAAAATCTGCCTTGTCTGAGTCATTATCTTTGATCCATAACATAAAGTGGCACTCGGCATTCTTCCATCTTGATCTGGATTGGCCAGAAACAGCAGTACATCACCTAAACGCACATTTTATTTCTCAGCCCTGGCATACCTATAGTTATTTATAGTTCTGAATGACTTTCTTATCTTCCACTAGGATTTCCTTTGCTTTTTTTCAAGCAGAAAAGCAAAGGCCCTGAATTCTTTAATGAAATGAAAGTAGTTTAGGAATCTTGAAAGACAGAAAATAGTCTGAAAACAAATTTTTCCTAACTTTGCATATATTTTTTTATTGTGATTGAGTTCTGTGTTCTTAACATAGTTGGGATTTTTAAAAGATATTTTCATTTCAGCCTAAAGCTTATGTTGAGTTTTAATCCACTATTAAATGGGGTTTTTTCTTGGTACAGGAAAATAGTTTTCTTTTCTGAAGGGTGGTGAATAAAGAAAAGAATCTATTATTGTTCTTCTCTGTATGATCAGCAAAAAAGTATAGAAATCCACCTTTGCTTATTTTCCACCTCTCATTCTCTACATTCTTTAAGATTGCAAGCGCTCTAAGGTGGTCACTTGAGAGCACTGTGGCTCATGTTTCTGCAAACCTTAGTGTAAAGACACACAATTATTAGTTGGAGAACAAATGAGAATGAATGCTTCATCTGGTGTTACCGGAATCTACCCCCCTTCATCATAATAGAATTGCATTAAAAACTACCAAATGAAATTTTAGATTAAATAAATGTAGGACAGAACTAATGTACTTAGTTTGCATGGGATTTGTGCTGTCTTGTTTATACTGACCTTTGCATTAGAGTTGACTGTGTGGTTGTAGGAGGAAAAAGAAAAGTTTTTAAACACTTTTAAGCTAACAAAGTCTATATTTGTCCTATGAATTATTGTTATACTTGAATGTGTGTTAAAGAAAATAAAAAATAACACAAAGAAAGGCAACAAAAAACCAATTCCCTAAAACACAAACCCTAAAAAAACCCCAAACCATACACCCTACTAAACCCCCGCCAAAACACACACACACAAAAATATAAGACAATTTCAAGGTGATGTCATAAGATGGCCAAAAGAATAGGCTGTAGCCTATTCTAGAAGTTAAGGTGATAACATTTTACTAAATGCTGTTCTGCAGATCCCCAGAATTGTTCTATCTCCAAATTATTTCACAGGTAATTTAAGGCACACGCAAATACAGCTTCTATTTTTTTTATGTGAATGCCTTCAATACCTTTCTTTTTTTTTTTTTTTCTTCAGTACTTCCATTCCACATTTTTCTCCCCTTAGTCTTCATTCCCTCTGCCAGATACTTAATACATTCAACTTGATGGTTTTAAATTGTACGATGATGGACAGTAATGACAAGGCAGAAGATAACATATGCTGCTTTGTTTGTCAAGAGCCAAGTGCAGTGGTGCCTGGGTCTCTGGTGAAGCTCGCCAAAATTCCTCCAGTACAAGTAATATGGTAGTAAACCTTTAAAGGGTTATTCTAATTTGCCTTAAGTTACAAGCAACATTTTTAACATTAGGAAAACAAATTTGTATTTGTAGTCCTTTTTAGTTCAATGCAATAGAATTGTCTTCCTTCACTGTGTCAGCTTCTCTGGCCTGACCTACAGTAATGGAATTGGCATAGCTGTTCTTTACAAGAACAGTCCATACGTTTAAGCTGTAGGAACTTGTTTGTATGCCTCTGATCAAAGCTTTTCTGCTTAGTACTTCCTGACTAGCAAGTACAGTGATGAATGCAGGTGCTCAGTGGAGTTAGTGACCCATGGTGTCCTTTTTAGCATCATGACACATGTTGAAGGCGGAAATTGAAGTAAAGGACATTTCTTCTTGGGAAGAAATGTCATTTCCTATCATAGGAAAGGTAGTAGATTCCACCCTTATTATTCACATAGGAAGTGTGGAGAACGCATGCAGTGATGTAGCTGGAAAACAAAGATAGATGGTATGAAGGGAGGTAGTTTTATTGCAGTATTTTGTAAAAGTGAGTGGGTATATTGATCATATTTGTTTAGCATTAAGGAGAACAAGACTGAACGTTTGTGCCTGGATTTAGGTATTACAGAGTCCATGTGTGCTTAACGAGAGGGGTTTTTTGAGCTTTTCACATAGAAAAGGGCACAACTGACAAATTTTAGTTGCTGTTGACCTTGCAATACGTCACTGAAACTTTATTTATGTTGATCATAGATTTCTATATTTGTCACTGATACCTGATGGCTTGAATGTTTATGTCAGCTTCTATGTCCATGCTGTTTTGAAAGGGATTTTTTTTTGCTTTTTTTTCAGCAAAATTGTAACATGAGAAATTTGTTTAATGCTTCTTTGTTTTATCACTGGTCTACCATACTGTGCTTGGTAAACTACTTCTTGCTGCTGTATCCACAGTGGCTTATGAAGTTCTGTCCCCTGATACGAGTTACATACAAGACTTGGAGAATTTTATTATTATCATTTGTTCTTCTTTTATGGTCTTTACCTATCTACATAAAGCTTTGCGCAATCTTTCACACAGTTTTAATTAATTGCACTATGGCCTAATTGCAAAGCTAGCTGAAGGTTTCATGCCAGGCAAAATTAAATGGAAAACTTTTATTCTTTACATCATATAAAAGGAAGAGGTCAATTGCAAGATACATTTGTTCCTGTCCTCCAGTAAATGCTGTCCCAGTCACCCAAACAGTTAGTCCTCTGGGATGGCTTTCCACAGTTCTTACTTGAGGAGATTTTAAGTTGCCTGCTGTGTTAAATAACTGCCAACTTTATGCTGGAGCACACGAGGTTGTCAGCCAAACCAGGTAGATGGCTTTGTCTGGCATATCTGGCTGGCCTGCTGGATTTCCAGATTTTTTTGTCTTAAAAAGTATGTGTTTTTTAGACCTGACAGTTAAAAGAGAGAAGGTGAAAAGAGAACCAGCTGTACTCGTCTCAAGATCCTCAGTTTGATGTCTCAAATGTGACCAGTTTGGGGAGGAAACTTGCCTTTCCACTTTTCTGAAATGTCCAACACTCTCTAAATATTTAGGAAAACAAGTGATGTTTTGATTTGGTCTAAAGCTCAGTACTCTGAAGATTTCTTCCTAGGGAAGGGAGAAAGGTCCTGGAGCTGCCTGACTGCCTGTCCCTTTGATCTAGAAGATGGTCATCTGACACTTGCCAAATGCCCCATCTTCTGCCTGTCTGCTACTTCTGCTCTTGCTGAACCCTTTCATCACAGGGGTATATTTTGCCTTTATGCATATGGGAGAAAGTACACTGAGGCAATACTCTGCTGAGGCAAAAACCGCTCAGACAGGCAAGACCATGTCTCTGGCAAGGAAGACCTTATTAGTCTCCCAGCTCCTTCTCTTTGTCACATTTAAAGCAAGTGCCAGCTGGGGAAAAAAAAAAAGTGGGGGGAAGAAGGACCAAAGAAAGAAGAGTGCTTTCTTTTTTTTCTTTTTTTTTTTTTTCTTTGAGCACTGTCCATTATACTTAGCTTCTTGTTTAAAAATAAATAAATTTGAAGATTATAAGGAACCTTTGGGATCTTGTCTTTGGTTTGCATTTGTATATACCTAACAATTATATGGCCACTTTGATCAATCACAGAGTTAGCTGTACCCTGGTGCAGCAAAAGGAAAGGTTGTCTTTGGCCCTGTTCATCTGAATTGTCACGTGCTTTCAAAAGAACCGTTGCTATAGGAGCTGCTGTGTGTCAGAAATTCAGCAGGTATTTAAAAAATAACAAAAATGAAGTGTCTGGAGGTAGGGAGGCTGGAAACCGGTCAGTTCTGCTTAGACAGACTGGGATTGGGCAGTAAGTTACTGACTGACCGCAAGGCTTTTGAAGTGATGTTTTCACTCTGCAAAAATTTCACTGCAGCCAGTTCAAAACTAGATTTAGAAAGGGGTTTGATAGAATAGGTAGAGAGAAACAGCACGGAACTCGGGGCAGAGTTCAAGTCTGCATTGGCTGCAGGTGGCTTTAGCTATTGCTTTGTTCATTTTTCTGAGCCACTGCACTTGAATTCCCTGCTGCCCGCAAGCAGCAGCCAGCGGCTTCTCTGAGCGTTTCTTTTGCCAGCTTCCAGTCTGCCCCTTCTCTTTGGTTTCACCACAGCACCATACTGTGAGAAGGGGGTGCTTACGCTCAGAGGTGTAACTTGAGGCAGTCATATATTTAATTAATATTCATAGCTCATCTGTAGGAGGCATGTCAAAGTTCAGCAGACCAATTAAACCTTCCCTCGTGCTACTTCTTTGCATTAGTGTCCCAGCACAAGAAATTTGATAAGATTTTATTCACTGCTGAAGCTTACAATGTCAACAGTGACCAAAATAAGGAGAAACTATTCCATGTTGTGCTTCATCACATGGAACAATTAACTATTTTCATGTTGCAGACAGAATCCTACAAGTTTTCAGTTGCATTAGCAGTGCAGGCAGGGCTTTGAATCAAGCCTGAGCTGGGAGCTCCTTTCTTCCAGCACTTGCTGTATCAGGCTATTTTTGGATCTATAGGTTGCCATCTGTGAAGGCTCTCTTTTGATTCTGCACTTGAGTAGACAGTGAACGGAAATATCAATTTCTGTTGATAGGAGAGCAAATAGCAGAGCAGTGTGCTATGTGAAACTGTATTTCTCTGCACTTTTTTCATGTGAGAGTAAGTCCTTACCAATGTGACGCATC
The DNA here is from genome assembly GCA_013399435.1 of Arenaria interpres. Taxonomy (NCBI): domain Eukaryota; kingdom Metazoa; phylum Chordata; class Aves; order Charadriiformes; family Scolopacidae; genus Arenaria; species Arenaria interpres. Next base: position 193,673 of record VXAK01011373.1, on the reverse strand, counting down.
TGCCTAAATTGTATCTCTAGCTTGCTGGGTTGTTTTGACATCTTGTAGGTAGCTGGACATCTCCGCTCTAGAGATGAAGAGCTGTAGACCAAAGAAACCATAGCAAGATGTAAGAAGAGGATTGTGGCATCTGCTTGAGCATACTAACTGTCAAATATCATTACTCTGTCAAGACGGTAAAACTTGAAGCTGATGGAGTCATGCAGATTGCCTTAGAAGCCGATGTTGCGTTTATGCTGATGGTTAATTATTCTGTGTGATGAGGTTTGACGTGAAATAATTTTCTCCTTATTTTGGTCGCTATTGACATTGCAAGCTTAAAAATTTAATCATGATTTATTTTGCTGGCTTTCTTGTGTTGGGGCTATAATGCAAAGATGTAGCACAGGGTGAACTTTGACATGCCTCCTACAGATGAGCCAGTAAGCACTCACAGGAGCTATGAGCTTGACCAGTAAACTTTAAAACAACAGTTAATATAGAATATATGTGCAAGCACATTTCACTAAAGATTTGGAAAGAAAACAGGTTAAATATTTAACCTTGACAATCTTGCCAATATTTTTAAAGCTTTATTATCGGAATATGTGCTTATTTTAAAAAGGATGTAATGTTTTAATATGAAGACATCCTTGTGTTCTGAAGACTTTTAACTACTTTTAATTTTTTCATTGCTAGAAGGATTGTCGAAAAGTAATAGTTACATTCCACATGCATAAATCAAGCCACTTAATATACACTCACCCTAACCACTCTGCTTTTCTGTGTTAGAGGAGGTCAGGAAACAAAGGATTGTGTGCTTTCTTTATCAAATGAAGTTTGGGAATTGGAGAACAACGGAAGTCTTCAACAGGAAACACATTCCTCTAACATTTGAGTGTTCTCAGCTAGTTGAGTCAGTGATAACTTCATATTTTTTTCCTACTAGTTGTACCTTATATATAGCTTGTGCTGTTTAAGCAAAGATAGTTATATTCAAATGGAGAAAAGGGAAAACTGGGGCAAGTTCAGGGTTTTTGTTTTGGTTTTTTTTCATTTGAAAATCAAAGATGCTTCTGCCCTGGTTTCAGTAGAATTAATTTAAAACTGGAGAAAAAAAATTCATTGTGTCACAGATACTGTGAAAACTAAACCAAACAGATGGCTAACGGTAATCAATACATTGTCCAAATACAGCTTTATTTTATATTGCTGTTATTTGCTGCTGCTTGTTAATTATAAAACATCTGAGAAAGCAGTTAAGAGAAAAATGTTTGAGTGTACCATTTGACTAATAGTGTTCTGTTCTAGGGCAAGATGGCCTTATACCATGCAATAATATTGTCTTTTGCCACAATAGCAGCTAGCCTTGACTTTTCCCCGTTCTTTCAGGTTTCAGTACTGAGTCTTTCTAAAACTTTCCTTTTTTAATACAATGAAGGAACTACTTTCCCTTCTTCCATCCTGCCATTCTAATTCTTACGTCATCTTTTGACTACTTTCCTTGGATGACCTTGGTAGGCAATTTTTGTTTCTTCTTTCTTCAGCACCTCTATCTCTCATTTGATCTTAGTTTAAATTTTTTTTGGCATCAGCTTATCCATGTTCTTGTAAGTATTTCTGGTTAATTGTGTTACATGGAAGACAGAAAGACTTTTTATATTTACAGTAGATGTCTTATGAAAGGCTTGCACGTTGAGCTGTGTTGAATATTTGATACTGCTTGTGAAAATGAGTCCAGGTTTTATTGGGTTTTTTTTAATTCTAATTTAACAAAGATCTTTTTTCCCTGATATGCTGACGCTGGTCTCAAATTAAAATTTGCCTAAGATTTTCATGATTACCATTGTTAAACAAATAATGTCTTGGGATTCTTTGAGGGTTCATATGTAAGACTGATTTTGGTGTTTTGCACAGCTTATTGAGGTTTTTTTTCTATTCCTTACATCTGCTGGAGTGAGCTGAGCTCTGTGAAGTTTTGAAGTACTGAGACAGCAATTTTCCTGATAGCCTGTTACAAAATCAAAGTTGAGCTTGTTTTCCTTGTATCAAATACCATTTATGATACCTATACATGTCTCCTGAACTACCTTGATAGAAATGACTGCTATGTTTGTTCTAGAAGTAGAGCATTTTATGAAAATAAGTAAAAAGCTGAAAATAAACAAATAAATGCTTGACTACTGGATGAATAGACAGCAAAGCACAATACATTTAGGTTTGTTTACACTGCAATCACAGAGATACAGTAAATTTAATTAATTAGAATTTGGACTTGCACTACATGGACAATCTCTTGCCAGTATCCAAACTACCTTATTTTAAATTAGGTTAGGCATCAGTATACCTTCACTGATTGCAAGTTATGGTCTAGTGTGTTGGTTAATTATATTTCATAGCTGGGGAGACTGGAATCTCTGTATTGGGGAGGTTTGGTTTGTTTACTTTATAAAGGTAAAGTGCTGCATTATCCAAAGTGCAGCATAGAGCACCAGTGCAGCAAAAGCAATAGAAGGAAGAAGGACAAAAGTTGCATGCCCATATCTTGGCATATATACTTAAAATACACATATGATAATAATCCAATTAATATTTCATTGACAAGTGTCTTACAAATAAAAATACAATATTTATTTTTCCAAAAATGTTCCTCCAGGTATTAAAAAAATGTTTCTGCCATCTTTGCTTGGGATCCCATTTGAGAAAAATATTCTGAAGCTGGTAGCCACTTTAAAACTTGAGGATAATAGAATGATGCATATACTTTTGCAGCTTCTGAACATCTCTGAAGTACTCAAAATTTTTACAAGTGAAAAATGTCAACACCCAGACAGACTTTTGTGTCTGTGTCAATAGAGTAAATGAATACTGTGCTTTAGTTGTTGTTTTACTAAAAGGTCTTGCTTTGGGTTACAGCAGGTTTGCATACATATATATTATCTGTAGGTAGCAATACAGGAAGTGCTGAGTTCCAGAGTGAGGAAATGCAGAAAGAAATACTTGTTTATTGACAGTAATGTTACATAGGAAAATAATAATGCTTTCTTTCTCCTTCCCTCTGGTTTTCTGTAGTGGACCAGATCTATCATCTGGCATCTCCGGCTTCTCCTCCAAATTACATGTACAATCCTATAAAAACATTAAAGACCAACACTATTGGGACACTAAACATGCTGGGTAAGTGGAATTTTTTTTTCTTACTTGACTGTTAGACACATTATAACCTGGACAGAGTTAGTGGAGGGAGAAGAGGAAGGAACAGATGAGTTCAACATTTTTAAAAGTTGGTTCTTTAAGAAAAATAAGGGGTTTTTTTTCCCCTCTTTAAAGATTTTTGTACTTTTGCTTTAAATATGGTTGCAGATGAATGCTGACAACATGCAAGCTCAGCCATCAGAGCACAAGAACTTCATGCTTGTAACTTAGCTATGGAGTAATAACAGAACAGTAATTATAGAAGTCATAGGAACTTAATAGGAAAGTCATAGGAAAGTCATTATAGAAGTCATAGGAAATTAAGAGCATGGAATTTTTATAGCAAAATTGTGTCCATAACTGCACTTCTCACCTTGGTGACTGTGGGACATTCCCACATTTGCCATGAGTGATTCTTCCTTTCCACCACAGCAACCATTGAACTGGGTGGAACTGCATTGGTTTACAAACCCCGAATATCAAGAGAACTGCACCCTCTTGTGCGTGCCTTGGCTAGCAAATTCTGCAACAACATTTAGATAATGTAGATAATTACAAGGCAACATTTTCAGCTTTGTCTGTTGGTTTTGATGCTGGGATTGAGCCTATGAAAAGAAGGCCTCAAGCCTTCACTGCTTTTTCCTCCCATCTTTGATCAGTTTGGCATATGCTGCGTCTTGAACTGGGTGTCAGTGATCCTAAGTGTTATCAAGAGGCAAAAAAAGCCCTGCTGGGAGTTAGTTCAGCTGAGGTTTTCATTTTAGTGATACTCCAGTGAGTACAATTCAGAGAATTAAGTTATTCAGAAGCTATTGAGGTACCAGACAATTGTACAGGACAGATGAGAGATTTCTTTGATTGGCCATGCCAGCTTGAATGCCAGAAAGTCACTGAAATGGCATGCAGAATAATCTCGAGTGATGGATAGGATAGTCCAGACTGCTTAAAGGGGCATAGTAAAGGGAAAATGATTGATTTTGTCCTATAACATGTTATTCTGTATCAGTTTCTTTATGTAGCTTATCTTTAACTTTTGGTAATCATAATATGGTGTGTTGCTTCAGTATCCCGATTTCATAACTGGAATGGTTTATGCTTACTTGGCCTTTATTTAGGGTGTAATATATGAAGTTCTTGGTTCAGTTTAACTTTTAATCCCAGAAGCAAGCATATCATACATGTAGGTGCTACTCTGCCGTTTCTCAAGTCTTCTAGCTTCGGAGTGGGAGCTATGGATGTGATTTACAGCTAGGTTTATCTAGTGAGAGAAATATAATTCTTCTTAAAAACATGTAAAATGGGATCACTCTAAAGCGGTTAATGTAACTGAAAGATCCTTGACCTTGATCTAATTATGATATTATTTCCCTGCCCAAAATTTAGGGTTAGCCAAACGTGTTGGAGCACGGCTGCTGCTGGCCTCTACATCGGAGGTATATGGAGGTAAGAAGGATAAAACAGTGTTTAGAGCTTTTGAGATGTGACTGTGTAAAAGGGTATTTACAAACTTTTTGTTGGATGATTGATAGATTTTTCATTGCTGTCATAGCCTGATTTCTTTATCAGATGTGCTTCTCATAGCTTAAAATGTTGGCATTAGTAGTTGCTTTAAATCTCTAGTCAGAGTGGTAGAAGGAGGCTCAGACTTTATAACTTTCCCATGACTGACTTTATGGCTTTTTTTCAAAAGGGCTTGTGGGGGAGTTTTGAGTCTTGAACTCTGATGAAAATCCAGATGTCATAATGAAAACCTGTGAAGAAAAGTAATTTCAGTAGCAAATCTGCTTCTCTCTTCGCAGTGAATTTATGAATTGTATTGTTATGATTTAGCAATCACCCTCATGCGTGTAGCACAGTGCCAGAGCCAAGGACATAACCTCCGAGCTAAGAGGTCTCTTAAAACGTAACATTGAGCAATTGGTGCCATATCTTTCCTCCTTCCTTTTGCTGTTACTAAGAAGTGAGGTAGCGAGAGAGCGACTGATAGAACAAGAATCTTTAGTACTTCCTTGGGATGTGTGACAGACCGTGTGCCTGCTAGAGAAACTTCCTGCTGTTGCAAACTCTTGCCTAATTGATAATAAGCAAGTTAATGGATTTATGCAGGCACAGTCACCTGCTCACCATTAGTAGTTGCAAGAGTCTAGGCTTTAAAAAACAAACAAAAAATACTCATCTCCATAATAAGATATGAAGCTTTGTAAGGGAAAAGTGAGGAAGGACAAAGAACATACCTCAAGGAGTATACTTTTGGTGGAATAACTTCAGTTAAGAAGACTTAGAAAAAATACCCAAGACAGACATCCACTAAGATGACCAGGCAACAAAATAAGCAACTTGAGTGTCCCTTGCCTTTGATTATCCATGTAAAGGCTCCTCAGAGAAAAAATGGTAGCCCCAAGGACTCTTCTGTATTAGAAAAAAAAACTCCCTTCTGAAACAGGAGACCAACAGGCAAAAAAACCCCTAAGTTTTGAAGCCTCCTTGGTCTGCTGCAGCCTGCCTGCTGAAGTGGAAAACTTGAAACTCCCGTTATCAGGCTTTGCTGTGTCACTAAAGCCAGTGGAGAGAATCTATTCACGTCATACTCTTACTAAACAAAGTCATTTTGCTGAAAAATAGAGGACAGAAAATATCTGTTATCTGTTTCCACAGGAGTTCTCAAAGCAGTGTTGTATCGAGAGTTTCCAAGTGCTTCATAGGGCTTCCTCTGCTAGAAAGGAGACAGAAACTGAGTGACCTTCCAGATCAGAGCACCTTCTGGGGCGCTTTTAAGAATACTACAGGTGTTTATAATAATGTAAAGCCTCTCTGCATTTACCATTGCTCTGTGGCTCTTGTATGGCAGAAATTAATCTGTAACCATGTCTGTGAGCAGCGTAAAAACCGAAAGGGTTAATCAGAACTGACTGTGAAAGTTGTTTCAAAAATTAGCCTGTAGCACTTGAAAGTTTAGTAGTAACTTATGTAAACTTCAAACTCAATAGGGCAGCAGAGATAGCAAAATGGGGAAATGTAACCAAGTGAATGTTTAACAAAGTATTGTTTCAAGCATATAAAGCACTCACACATAGAGCTTCCCAGGAGATTTTGCATTGGTTGTTTTTTCTCTAATGAAGAACTTCTGTGCTGGATCAAATCGAAGGTTTGTCTTACCTGATTGTCTGTGCCTAGTGATAGCTAGGAAGAATGCTTAGGATAAAAGAGAAGAAACATAGCAAGTACATTGTGGTACATCACTCTTAAGAAACGCAGTACTTTTGAATTTTGTCCATTATTCTTTCCTTGTTTCTTATTTTATAAAACTTAAAGATGCTTTGCTTTCCTTTTTTTTCCAAATACACTAAAAAGTGCTGCCTACATAACCTATAATATTTCCTCTGAATTACTTTAGGTAAGAGTCTTATTTGTGCCCTTGAGGTAGCCTCTCTTTGCAGAGAAGAGTTGAATTTAGCCCCCAGTTTGCACACTCTTTTAGGTGAAAGCAGATGATAGCTGGTTTTTGCTTGTACTCATCTTAGTGGGGTCTCATATCTTCCGTACCTGTCATTTTCATGGCTCTGTTGAATATAAGGAAAGGTGTTGAAACTTAACGTTTTGTAAGTGTGTAGTTCAGAGAGAAGCTGTTAAACCAGTGGTCTACTGAAAGATTCGCTATATGTACTCACCTTTTTGATAGAAGATAATTTAAGATTTTGTTTTTTCCCCATAGATCCTGAAGTTCACCCTCAAAATGAGGATTACTGGGGCCATGTGAATCCAATAGGTCCAAGAGCCTGCTATGATGAAGGAAAACGGGTTGCAGAGACCATGTGCTATGCATACATGAAGCAGGTATTAAACTTGTATCAGATTCAATGGATTTTTTGTTATTATGAAGGCCAAATGTATGTCAAAACTGGAATATGTGAATTTTGGGGTAGGAGGGCAAAAGAAAATGTCTTGAGTAGGAGCATTCATACTGTAGCTCCAAAATCTGTTTTCCTTAATGCAAAAGTTTTATTGCTCCCATCAGTTGAGATTTTCAGATGAGCAGTGTTCTTTAAGAAAATGTCCTTTATTATTCTTGATAGACATATTGTGTCTTTTGTGTAAATAGGTTTTTTAGACAAATTAAACTGAGATGACCTTACTAATTTGGGAGCCAGATAAGAGTTGTTTAAAGTTGGTATTGTGCTGAGAAGTGCTTTTCTGAATAGAGCCATTACTGATAAATGTGGAAAGTTTAATGATCATAATTGAAATCAGAATATACAGGTAAAAATGAGGAAGTTGTTCAATGGGTACCCATATATGAGCAATATATTTTAAATCACTTCAGAAATGTCTTAAATGCAGCCCTTACTGAAAGATATGGAGACTCAGCTATGTAATGCACTTTTTCAGACAAATACAATAACTGGAGGACAAAAATACAATTTAAAATATGTTTGTGAAATGATACATGCCAGTTTCTGTGGGTTTTATAATCAACAAGTAGAAACTCACCATTAACTAACCCATTATCGACTCTGTACCTGTGTGTGAATTGAATCTTATTTAATTGCTGTTCAGCTAGTCTCTGGGAGACCATTCAATTAGAAAATATGGCACACTAAAGAAAACCGTATCACTATTTGTTGGTGTTTGCAGCCTTAATATACAAAGATACAAATCAGATATATATTCTGTAGAATTTTAAGCCTTGAAATGATAAAATACTAGGTGATTTCAAAAACCTTGAAAACAGAATTAAACTTACTACAGAAGTTATAGTAATTTTCTCTTATCTCTTCTGCCAGACAGAGAAGGCAGAGGTTTGTGTCTCCTTTGTTCTCTTTTAAGTCATTTAAGGTCCAATATGGTGATAGTGCTCTTGTTCAAGATAATATCTTCTATACTTCATTGTAGCAAAATATTCCTTGTGGGTTTAGAAATCTGTTCACAGTTGAAAATTGTGGGTTTGATGAGAAATTCTTGTGCTGTAGGGTATTGGATTTTTTGCAGGTTTGTGGTACACACTGCAGTATTCTTTTAGAAGGGCAAGAATGTAGGTAATTTTGAAAATCATGGCCTGTATCGTAGAGCTACAGGATGAGTCATGATACTATCCCATAAATTTTATGCCAGATTTACAAAGGATAGTAAAGGTTTGTAAGGTAGAACTGTGGTGCACACATACGTTAAGTGAAAACTCATGATGCTAATGAGTTCTCTGTCCTAAGGGCAGCTCTGTGAGATATTCATTGTACTTTATTATGGGCTAGTGAAGTCTCCCCAATCTTGTCCCACGTTGACATATGTTCTGAAACACTGTTGAGCTGTGGGTTTTTTTCAGAGTTGAGATGATAAGCTGTCATTAGTGGAGGAAACATTATCTTTTGTTAGTGGAAAGGTCTGGCTTCTGCTCTGAAAATAAGTATTGTGCTTTTAAGAGCATTTTCAGCTGGGAGTGACCTAGCCCAGAACATTAGGATTTACAGGATTTCAGGCTAAAGTATTTCCAGAATCTTCTCAGCTGCAATAAAAAGAAGAAACAAGCAAACTTATTTCTGCATTTTTTCTGTCATTTCCATAATCATGCACATTGTTAGGTACCTTAAATACCTAATCATGTTTCCAAAAAATATAAAAATAAACGTTACATTATTCTTCCAGGTAGGCTGTCTGAATCAGAACAATTCTTGAATCTAGTCAAAGATGACTTTATTCACAGTTGTCAGAGTTCCTCAGCAGCCTGTCTCTGAACGAAGACCTTTTTGGTGCAGTCTTTTCTGCTGGCAACATTGTTTTGTTCACTTATTTTGGCCCTATGAATTAAGCATTTCTTGACTTTATCTCCTCTTTACAACTGCTGTCCTGGTCCAAGGGCAGTAGCAGCATTCCATAATACATAAGCATCTGCTTGAAAGGAGAGGTGGGGAGTGGAATATTTGCCAGAGAAATGCAGGGCTCACATATTCAAAGTACGTATGCAAGTTCATCTCATCCCATGTGAGGCACCTGAATGTGTGGTTTGAGAGGGTATTTGCTATAGGCTTCTGGGAGCAGCTCTCCCTCCATAAATTATGAGTTCCTTGCCTTGGTCGCCTGGGAACTAAGTTGCATCCTCTGATTCAGACTTCTTCAGAATTGCCTTCTCTTCGGCTCTTTTTCAGTGCTTGCTCCCTCCTGGAAATCCTTTTTCAGTTCACTCAATTGCCTTAACAAGAAGAAAGACAGTTTTGAAACCCTCTTACAGTAACAGTTTGTTGCTCTGTTTACTTTCTCCATTCTGTACTCTTTTTCTTTGTTACTATTCTGCCTATCCTTCCTGTCCTTCCTAAGTGCTTTTTTGCATAAACTTCATATACAGGTGTGGGACTTGCCATAGCCACAATACGATTGCACAGCTAGTAATTCTTCTCCTCCACAGAACTTCTGTTTTACTAGGTAAGGTAATACCACCATTTTCTAAAGTGAACACATTTTCCAAATGCAGGTAAGGTCTTCCTGGACATACATAGGCAGAGAAAACATACAGGTGGGGGGGTATAAGGAGGTGGGAGGAGAAATTCAGCACATAGTACTGCAATGTGAATTTTTTGCTTTGTTCAGGAGTTGCCCTTTAGTATGCATTTAACTTTTTAAAAAATTGCAGTTGGAATTATGGAGCTACCTGGAAATCCAAATATTCATATACAATCCAATTCTGGCTGAATTTAAATACTAGACTAGTGTCAGAATCTGACACTACCTTCATGGTAGGAATCTGTTATGTTTGCATAGGCATGTTGTAAATACAAGTACACAGCATTTTAAATGCTTAGCATATTCAGGGTATTTTGTGAACTAGATTTAATTTCTCCTCTTGTACCATTGATCTGTAAGGAAATTCTCCAGAGCTGAAGCAACACTTCAGGTCACCATACAATGTTGCAGGGAAATTTTACATCTCCTTCAATGTTCTTCATCCTTTTTTTCATACCAGCTGTGTGACTCTGCAAGCTTTAGTGGTAGCAAATGGGCTTTAGTTGTACATGATGTGATGTGATAGTTTTCAAGTTGCCGTAGAATAGCTTAGATCTTCCACTTAAAAATTCCATTGGATGCCTTTCTAAGCATATAGGAGTGAATTGAGTTACCTTAATAAAATATTAAGTATCACCTTAAGTAGACAAGTGTTATGCTATGCAATACAGAATATTCTATAACCAGAACTGTGAAGACTCAAGGTACCAAAAAAATTTAATAGGTAACAGAAGGAGGAAAGACATGTTAGAGGTGAATTTTATTATATTAATGTGAGAGAATAACATGGGCAAACTGATGTTGAAATCAGTTAAATATAGAATTGCATTGCAATTGCAACACAAGGCTGACTTTCTGTTTTATATTGAGCTGTACTTTCCCCCTGATCCTTAATTCACAAATTAAGTTGGCTTCAGTAATCATAAAAAGTCTTGATGCAAAGTGTAGGACTAATGAAAACTGTTGATTGAATTGCATCTGAAAAGGCATTGGATAGTGAATAAGCAGGTTATTGAATAATTAGATAAAAAACAAATAGCTATGTTGAATTAAAGCAGTTTGCTTTAATGTCTTTGGGGAGTTTATCCTGTATTCTGTAATTATTGCTCATTATTTTCTTTCCTTGATATTCAATATAGATTATTTTTAAGCATGCAGCATTTTTTTTTGGCGCTGTCACATGAAGTTTGCTAGCAGTTTCTGAAGAAAAAAAGCAGAGTTGATGCTTTTTGCAGAAGAATGGAATTGAATTGTTTGCGGTTCTGACAGCACAGTGGAAGAAGAGCAAGTCCTGCACTTCTTCAGGGCAATAGTCAAATGCCCAGACAACAGTCCTTTAATGGACACAGATGGTTGGATGTATACCAGGCCAAAGCTAAATTGTAGTGATAAGAGCTATCATGGATCACTTTAGCTTTTTAGAAGCCATGCATGCAGAGAAGTTTTACATCCAGGAATATTAGTGAGGCAAAGGTTCGAGGGGGCAGTTGTAAGATGCTACAGCCATCCAGGGCACTGGCTGTAAAGTGGTTTGAGATGCTACAGACCCTCTCCCTGCTGACTAAGAGGGCACCCCTCAAGTGCAGGTGTCAACACAGCAACTGGTGTCCCATCTGAGTTATTACATACCAAGTCAGTGAAATTCAGAAAGAAAAGAAAAAAATCATCTGCAATTCCTTTCCTGTGCAAAGTCTGAGAGGTCACACATTCACCATTATATTAATATTCTCAATAATGTGGCAGTTGGGTTGAAAAGTTCAAGTACTGTTTGTTGTCAGTCGCTTTTATCTTCCTGGTTTACTGGCTCCGCTTTGAAAGAAGAAACAGTGCTGCTTTCAACCACTCTAACTGCGTGGTTCACAAACAGGCTTTTATACTTGGGAAAAGAGAAACCACAGATAAAGATCCTTCCCCATAGTTCAGTAAAGTTAAGTCCTGCAAACTGTAATAATTTAGAGATTAAATAATGCTAAGCTTTTGAAACTGGCTTGTGCCAGGTACCCTCGTACAGTCTTGGTAGTCCTGCCATTTTCTAAAATCTGCTGGTACGTATTCTCTGCGCTATTGGATTAATGGATCTGAACATTTTCTAATGACTTGTTAGAGCTGTCTGTAGTCATTTATTTTTTTTTTCTGGGTAGGAGCTCTGCACATGTACCAAAACATTGTGTTTTGTCTTATACAAATGCAGAAGTGGCATATAGTTGTCCAAAGCTCTCTGTTGCTGACATTCAGTTAGAGGAAGTGAGGTGAAAAGGGGAGGACAGCACTGCAGTAACGAGGCAGCATTATGAAAGCGCAAACTGTTGTTTCACCGAGACATTAGTAATAGGAGCTTCTCTGTAAGTGGAGAGTTTCATTATTTAAATATCTGTTTCTAAATTGTGTTGTTTTATCTGAGTTGTCAGAATGTCCTGATATAAACATAGGGTGGATATAATAGGAGGCTTTTTTTCTGTCAGTGGAGCAACACTTTTTCCAAATTATATAAAAATAAAGGAGGAAAAAACTGCCAGGTCTTCTGGCCCATATTTAGACGTAATGGTTTCGCTAATGCTCTAGTATGTTTACTGTTTCTACATGATCTGTGCTTTTAACAACTGCAAAATAACCTTGATTATCAAAGTCGTGGACTACAAAAATACAGGCAGTTTCCCAAGAAAAGTCTGAATACTTTCCATAGTTTCTGTGCTCTAGTTTTGGGTTTTTTCATTCCTTGCTGTGCTCTAAGACATCCCATCTTCTGATTTCCTGCAGATAACTGGAGAACTTAGTTCTTTGGTTTTGGTATGGATGCACAAATTGAATTCTGAAGTCATGAAAACTTTAAACTTTCTTTGGGAATCTCAGCATCACTAATTTTACAAAAGAGTTTTAAAAATCTATTAATAGCCAGGAATTAGTCTCATTTTGCTTATACAATAGACAATATATATATAAAATACTTTGGACCAATCATCAGTGTATTGTAGCTTAAATATGTCACGGATGAATCCTGGTGAACATTGTGCTAGTAATTCTGCTGTGATTACAGTTCAGGGTTTTGGGAAGAATTTTGAGAGTTAATTAATGATCTCTGAAACACATGGGGAAAAATGTGAATCCGTAAGAAAGTGACTAATAAAGCAAGGGATGCAGGCAACAACGTTAGTAATTTTAGCTGAAACGTTGATAAAGACTTCTATCAGTTCACAGTAATATCCCTGCAACTGTCTGGGCTTTCCCTGGCAGATTTTTTTTAATGCAGTTGTCTGCTGAAGAGCAGACAGTTGCAGCTTTCCCTTTCCTGATTTTGTATGCAGGGAAGTCTAATTCATGCTCACTCTTCAGATAGATACACAGACTTTAAAAAGAAAGAAGCAGTGTTAATGAGTAAGAGAAGCTTGCCTGATACCCGTATGAATTACAGCCACGGCATTTGTTCAAGTTTTTTCAGTTAAAAGAACCTCTTGACATTTGAGTTGTATTCTGCATTGATCTGTTTTCTGAGACAGTCAACACAAGAAGGTATCTTCTCCTAAAAGGCTTATAAGATTAAAATATTGCTTTTTAAATTAAGATGGTATCTTAGCATCCTTGATACTTTGATACTTTCTGGAGCAGGAATCTTTAGAACTAAGTGGCAAAGACTCATGCTGAAGACCATGGACAAGTTTGTTTTGCAAGGGAGACTGGATAATGAACTGTATTTTTTACTGACAGCTACAGAATAGTCTGAGTACTTATTCAGAGGAGGTATCTCTGTAAGGCATAACAATCTTTCTTGCATCTTTTCTGTCCTCTCTCTCCTTCTGTACAGGCGCGGTCTCTGTGAACATGTCCGTACTGGTAAATAATAGTGAGCTGACGTCTTTTGATAGCCCACAATGCTGCATTTTATTAGCTTGCTCCCAGGCTCTTTTTTGGATTGCTCAAGGAACTTTCTGATTAATCTGCTATAGGTAAACCGTGAGGACAGAAACTAGTCGATCTCGTCTGATCTTGGCATCAGGGGTTAGTCTCAAACTCTCTTTTGTTAGCAGGATAAAAGTGGGCCGAAGAAGTTTTTCTGCTCTCTGAAGGTTATAATAAAATATTGTACATGACTTGCTGGCACAAATCTGGGGAAGTAATTTGCTTTGCTAGTGGGAATACGGTGGAGGTAGTCATCATAATTAACATGTTATTGTTGATATTCAGAGCAACAGGACATAAGAGTGTGCCATAAGTATTTGTAGGCAGTTAATACAGAAAGGAGCAGAGTTACTCAACATTCAAAAAGGATCTCTTCAAAGGAGATGTTAATGAAATGATGAAAGGAAACTCAGCACAATTTTTAAGTTACTGGCTCAAAAATCTCTTTGTCTGTGGAAGTTTCATTTGAGGAGATAAATTTCTGTTATAGAGGCACAAATGAAAATTCAGCTGCACAGAAAACATTTTTCAAAGCAGTAGGCTGCAGAGAAAAGCTTTGCTAGATGACACTATTAATAAGAAGTTACTCATTTTAAAAGACAACATTACAGTGGGAGGAGGGGAATAAATAGAAGGGAAAAGAAATACTGGATTCACTATGGCTATGAGTAAGTGCCTACAGAGAATGTGTTGTTTTCCTTTTCTAGATCTCATGCTAGTTTCCAGCCAATACTGGAAAACAAGGCTGCTGCTGTAGTTTGTGCAGTACAAGAGAGGCTTTTTGGTCAGCATTGTTTAATGAGTTATTTTTACCTTGACTACTAGCTTCCAAGTCCCTCATTTTCTGTACTTGTTATTAATGGCAATCTCTGGAAAGTCCACATGAAATATAATCCCTCCTTGAAGGTGTCAGTGTCCTTTTTAAGGTAGAGTTCTGGGCAAAATGAAAGAATGAGAAATTCTGTCATAGAGTATGTGTTTCCAGATACAGTAAAAGCATTGAGAATGGCTCTGTAATATGCTGCGGAAGGTGTATGTATGACATGTTCCACTGCCGTGTTTTTGTAGCTAACAGGAATTGAAGAATATGTTCTCAACTGGTGCATTTTGCATGGAAAGGGACTTCTGCTCCTTCCAAGGTCTCTCAGCAGGGCAAGTGGCTGTCATGAGGTTATTTTTTTGGCTTTGTTGTGGATGCAAGCTTGTCCTGGGATGAAGACCCAAGACTGTAGCTTTTCCTATGGCATAATAGTTACCTCCCTGGTTACTGTTAGCTTTCAACTTAGTTGCCAATATAAACGTTTGATCATGGTGACTGAAACCTTACCTACAGTTACACAGAACTGGATGTTGTTTGGCCTTGTCCATACTAGGAAGCGTTGGGCTTTACCTATAACACTGAGTGTTTACTATTTCTCAACACAAAGTAATAGGTGGTATTAAATGTGCCTTCTGCCCCTCTCTCTCTCTGTAAATAGCTACTGCTATTGCTTTCCCGAAAGTTCTTTGAGGATTCATTTGTTTGTGGATCCCTTGGAGACTCGAGAGAGAAGATCAGGTTATCCTGCAGGTTTCACTTGTACTTGAAGTTACATTTATTTCCAAGAAAAATGTGTTTCCAGGTCTTCAGCCACAGATGTTCCAACAATACATTTCTTCCACACATACTCTTGTCTTCTAAGAAAGTGGCAAGCATTGGTCTAAGCCTTAGTGAAAAGCGTTGAAAATACAAGATGTTTTGTGCATCCTCTGAAGGAATAACTGAATGTTTGCAACTCCAGAACATTGTGCCTTGTGACTTCAGTTGAATCAGGAACAGATAGTTCACTTCAGACCAAAATTGCTTCCTATGACTGATACAAGAACGGCTTTTATCTGTAAGGGGTGAGGGTCAGGGAGTATGAGGAAGGTGCATACACCTGGGCTGAAGTTAATACCTTCCTCCTTGCCTTGTGGCTATCAGTCTCTCATGGTAGCATAGGTTTTTAGTGTACCACACTGCTCTGAAGTCCTTCTTGTAGGCTTTATCATGAAATTTGGCTTGTCTGCATAACTGAGTGCCAAGATCCCTGAAGAGAGATTACTTCAGTTCTGCAGTCTCCCAGTCAGTTTGTCCAGACAGTTTCCAATTTCACGTATTTGTTGCATTTTGCTTTGAAGATTTGCAAAATATCCTCTAGAAAGGACTTCTGGGAATGATAGAAACATTTCTTGGAAAAAACCTAAGCCATTGAAGAGACTTGGATTGTAATGCATGCGTTTACACAGCCTAATAAGTAGCAGGGAGCTAAGAAACATTGTGGCTATGGTTACAAAGCCACTTACTTTGTAACATTGGTAAAGATACTTATCTGAAGTGTTCAACTTTTCTAATCTTTGGAAATGCTGTCTTGGTACTGTATCTGGTGATTGTAAGACTTCACTTACGTGCAAAAAATTTACGTAAGTCCCAGGTGATATAAGTTATTGGAAGGGTACTATTGGAAAATCTTAACAGTTCTTGTTTGAAGAAAAGACATGTGCTGAAATCATCAACTGTTTGCATTACAAATACTGAGAACTAGTATAAATTCCCTTGCCCTATGCACTACATGGTGAGAAAGCAATGCTGATTAAAGCTGTAAGAAGGATTCTTAAGAAAGCTTTTGTACACGGGAGAGTTAATTTGCATTTTTAGGAAGAAAACTGCTCTTACTAAGGTAGTAACAATTCTTTTTTTCTTTGCCTACAGGAAGGAGTTGAAGTGAGGGTTGCCAGAATATTTAACACCTTTGGTCCTCGAATGCATATGAACGATGGTAGAGTTGTCAGTAATTTTATCCTACAAGCTCTCCAGGGAGAACCACTAACAGTAAGTAATGACCTCTCAGTGATGCGAAGAGTCATTTGTCTTTATATCCTATCCTCGTGTGATATGAAAAAGGCTAGATTTTAGAAACACTGAGTTTCCCTTTCCCCCTCCCAGAATCAGAATCAAATCTCCCAGTATATCAAGCTCAAGTGTATAGAATTATGTATGCAAAGATGAGCTCTGGTGGTAGTATTGGTGGTGTTCTGCCAGAGAGAAACAAGGCTACTGGTTGCAATCTGTGAAAGTGTTTTAGTAATCCTGAACCTGAATCTCTGTCTGTCACAACCCTTCTATAGAATTCCTTCTATAGGAACATGGCATGACAAGGTTTATGGAATCATATTTTGGTGGTACTTCCTGTTGAGGAACTTTCTCTGAGCCTTTTTTGGATGTTAGACATATAAATGCCTTCTTGCAAGCTTGGACATCAGCCTAAATTTTCCTTGTATAATGTAACGTTAAAGACCTTTAATTAACTAATAAAGGCCCTCAGGCCTTTATTTACAAACACATCATGTGTTAGTAAATAAAGTGGGTAAGAACTGTGTTTTGTTACCATTGTCAAACTGGTGTGGGATAGCCCACATCTATGCAGCTAAATTTTCCTGCCAAAACAAATTGCCCTATCCAGTCTGTCTGGTGTGAATGGTCATTGGCTTTTGATAATGCTTGAGCAATGACACAACATTTGAGAGCAAAAGCTGGCACAGGCCAATACTCTGCCAAAGATACTGCTGGCAGTTTCGGAACACAGACAGTGCCTGACCTATGCCCTGATCCTGTTTACTTTACAGTTATAAAATAATGAGGATATGTAAAATAAATGAGACATCCTGAAACAGGGGGAAGTAGTTTGAAATCTGAGATCAGTTGTGAGCTCATGGAAACATTTACAGTTTTTGTGACATACAACAGACATTTCATATAAATATTTGAAAATATTGCCTGGTTTAGAAGAGTGAAGTGCCAGGAAATCACTCAAAGGCTTCTTGCTAAATTAGTAAATGTGTTGCTACGTACCTTCATGGAGCAGGTATCTTGAGATAGAGACAGTGTTCCTTCTACTGGAGACTGTAAAAAGAGTTGAGACAGGAATTCCTCTACAAGGGAGCATATAACCCAAGGAGGAAAAGGATGAAAGTTTTGTGGCAACTTACACTACTGTGATTCTTGCAGAGCAAAATCTGAAACTGGACAGAGCATTGAATAGTCAAGACCAAGGAATGCACAAATGACTTAGTTATGTAAAACTTATCCCACAAGCTAACAGATGACAAGCAGGAAGCTTACATAAATACATATATAAAACTATCTTCCTGTTTGCTTTGAGAGGCTATCAGGCTGTCACTGTGCTCTCCTGGTGCATTTCTCTCAGGATCAGTTTAAACTCTTAAACCCCTGATCTTACCCAATGCTTACTGAAATGTGAACTCTTTTGATTCTGAATCTGAATCTGCAACAGGCTTACCAAATGACGGATGACATCATGTAGGGCCTGTGGCGATAGAACAAGGGTTAATGGTTTTAAACTGAAACAGACTAGATTTATGGAAGAAATTTTTTTATGGTAAGAGTGGTGAAAAACTGGGACAGGTTGCCCAAAGAGGTGACAGATGCCCCATCCCTGGAAACATTCAAGTTCAGGTTGGATGGGGCTCTGAGCAACCTGACCTAGTTGAAGATGCCCCTGCTCATTGCAGGAGGGTTGGACTAGATGGCCTTTAAAGGTGCCTTCCAACCCAAACTATTCTATAATTCTGTGTGTACCAATTGTGTTGTTTTTCTCATCTCCTAGGAAAACAAACATGCTTTCTATTCTGTTCTTCCAAAAAGCTTTTCTGTTGTAGCAGGTTGGTGATAAGATATGTATGCCTCCAGTTAAGTGTTTTCTCCACTTAAATATGCCAATAACTTTCAGAATTTAAGTATTCGTGTTTTAGGAATTTTAAGTACTGCACACATTTAAACTGTGAGAAAAAATGGATGTTATCTGATATCATTATGTACACTTTAGGTATGTTATAATATCTATTTTGAACTTAAAATAGCTTGCTTGTTCAAGAGTTCTAGCCATTAGAAATTATTCTACTTCCCATTTCCCCAAATAGTAATATTTATGGAGTCATATGATAATTTTTTTTGGTTCTGATTCCTTTAAACATTTACAGTGCTATTTTTCTTGACAATTTTCTTTAGAGACCCTTAACGTTTAGTGGTCTCTCTGATGTTATCTCTTGTTAATGAGTAAATAAAAATTGCATGTCATAACCGCATCTTGGTATTCTGAGGCTTGCTTTAAATATTTGGTGCTCTTTTCTGGCTGGGTGCATGCTGCAGCCTCTTTCAGTGATCCAGGAGAGGACAAAGCATCACTCTGTCCTATATCCCCGAGGATGTTTCCTACATCCAGAGTTCTGGTTAACAAAATGCTTAAGGATATGTTTAATGGAGATACATCCAGAAGGAAAAAGGCCTTCAAAGAACTGATTCTTTGCCAAAGGTTCTGCAAGCACATCTTTTTTCCATTCCTGCAACACTGAGCTTGTGTTTTAGGTGTTTCTCCTCGTGATGTTTTTCTAGAATGGTGAGGAAAAGATAATTGGGCTAGAGAGGACTTCCATATTTATGTAACTTTTCTAATTTTCATGTGGTTTTAGGTCTATGGACCTGGAACTCAGACGAGAGCTTTTCAGTATGTCAGGTAAGCCTTGTTTGTGCTTTCTGATATTTACTTTCCTTAGTGGTTCTTTGAGTTTGGCCAGCTTTGTATGCATGTGCATTTTAGTCAAAAAAAATTATGTTCATTCTTAGGCCAGCTTTAGTTTCAGAAGGGAGCCAATGAAGTTTTTGAAAATACCAAGAAACAAAACGTTAGTGGGTTTAGAAATTTGAATTAAAATATTAATGCGTTCCTCCCTTCAAGGGACAGCAAGTAACCCGTTAGGAAAGTTTTCAATGCTGCTTGAAGTCTGAGTAATTTGTCAGTCCTTCCGTTGTAATGCAATAGTGCCACCTTGTGTCCTCAGGGGTGCTGTGGTCAGCGTGTGTGCTGCACATGCAGATGTCCCCTCCTGGAGAAAGGAACCAGCTGAGGGGGTTATTAGTGTAGCTAATATTTACAGTGTAAGCAAGGCCAGAATGTACTTTCATTATGGAAAAGTGAATCTGTTCCTCACAGTCTTTTGTTCTGTTGTGCTAGCTGAACTTCCGTGCCAGGCTTCTGGGTTGTTTTAATCATTCTCCACTTCAAAATGTTCTTTCCCTCTGCTAAAAGTAATAGTAGCGGCGATAGACGTTACGAAAACCCCATCAGTTCAAAGTAGCCACTCCTTTCCTGATTATAAGTCATAATGAAAGAGATCTGGATTTGTATGTTCAGGGATGAGTGGATAAGTTTGTTGCTGATAACCCAAAATAACTTTGGGTTGTTTTGCTGGGGGAAGGTAACGCCAAGATACTGGTTTTTAGCAAACTTGGTTTAAGAATTTCTGAAAGACAGAAGACAATTCAAACAACAAACTGCAAAGCAGGTGGTGATGTCATGTGCCTCTGTCTTACAACTTACTCTATTCTGTTTAAAATGTGTCGGAAATGGGCCTCTAAATATGCTCGAGTACTGGAAAGAAGATGAAGTATTAATTGTTTTTCAGTAACTTGATATTTTTATGTATTCTTTCATATGCTCAGGTGAACCATAGCCAGTGTATCCCAAAGATAATCACCCTTTCAAACTAACCTCCAGTTCAGTATATGTTACAAGAGGGATTCTAGAACAAACAGCTGAGAAAACACACACCCGTTGAAATGTACACTGTAAATCTGATTTCAGCATTCCTCACTCAGCTGCCTGATCTGCTTTACTGAGGGTGCAGCTCTCTTTTTAGACAACAATATTATTTATAGGGAAGTGAAAATAACCTCAATCTGTTCTTCCCTTGTTATAGTGATCTTGTGAATGGGTTGGTGGCGTTGATGAACAGCAATGTCAGCAGTCCTGTCAACTTGGTGAGTATGAGAGCTCCACTCTACTGTGTTTGATGTCCAGTGGCCACCTCACTTCCGTTTCCCTCCTTGTCACTGATGCTGATTTCTAGAAGAAATAAATGGAGCTCTTTCTCAAAAAGCTCAAAAAAGCTATTTCCATTATGAGTAATGTATTCATCCATGTATTCTTTTCATAAATAAGCAGATTAAGCCCATAGGTGTTGAGATCTTACAGTCTTAAGAACAGGATAAATTTGCTAGAGTTTTTCATTTGTTTTAGCAAAAAGATTTATGTAATTAGAATATGGAAAAAAAAGCCCTAACAAAATATGAGTGGTGAGTGCAAAATACATCAAGGAAATGATTGCAGTCTGGTTTTAATGAAAAAAAAGCACTGAAGGGATACTTAGCCCTAAAAAATTAGAAATCACTTCATACTAGCCTTGATTAGAGGGAAATTGCATAGTATTTGATTGTATAATTTTCTGATCTTGATTAAAGCTGCTTAGAACTTAACTTTTCTAATAACATTTTTGTTCTGTGCGAGTTGCTGTCACTTTATTCTCAGCAGTGGCTGTAAAAATAGAAAAAGGAGGCATATGCCGGGTCATTTCTGTGTATGCCAACTTTTGCCAAATCATACATTCAACTCTGGAGGGTAGTTGTTCACTAGATTTTCCTTTTTTACTGTGAATTCATGTCTATGTTTCTAGCCAAATGCTGGTGTTTTTAAACCTACATCACATGTTTTGTCTCCAGAAAACTCAGTGTTTAAATCTGTATGTACCTAAACATTCAGTTTTAGGTCAAACAAGATGTATTGAAGAAGAGTTTTGCAACAAGGAAAGCTAAGGATGGAGGGAATTGAGGCTGGTGAAAGTGAGCTAATGCTAACAGGAAGCTTTCAGCATTTTGTTCTGAAATCTTGATCAGGGTCCACGTGCAAGTTGGGTAGAAAAAAAAAATAGTTAAGAAAAGGAATATTGTGTAGGAAAGCAAGCAGCCCTTATACATGTTGATACGTAAGCTGTAGTAAATGTGGAAGCAATTATTTGTAGCTAAATTAGTTTGATTACTGACCTTGGATGAACTGAGATTTTAGCATACTACTTCATTGTATCATGTGTCTTCAAGTCAGCCAAGTTCTTCACGTTTCAAACTGGTGATGTGGTTGTGTGGGCTGCTGAGTCGCACGTGCCTTTACTATGATTTAGGTGCATTTGCCCATTCTTTACAGGCTGATTTTTTTGGCAACCCCCTAAATACAATGAATTACCAAGGCAAAGGTAATGGAGGGCAGCTTTTCTAATGAGTATGAAGCTTGTCACAGTTACATCTTTTTCATCAGAGTAGGAGTAAGGCATAATGTTTAGCTTTTTCAGAGTTTAAATGACCCTGTTAAAATCGTCTCATGTCAGAAACCTAGCGTGTTGTAATGTGTTTAATTGTTATTGTAATGAATATCCCCTCTATTTCTAGGGAAACCCAGAAGAGCACACTATCCTAGAATTTGCCCAGTTAATTAAAAAACTTGTTGGTGAGTATGATAAGTAGTTCTTAGAAAAGCTAATGAAGTACTTATTGTTGTTAGATGATTATTACTTGATTAGTGTGTGTAATATACGGATAATTTAATTGGTCTTTGGATTTCTTAATAACTTTATCAAAGAATTTAATTGTATCCTGATCATATAATTAAATATTAATAAGATAATCCAAATGTTCTCAATTCTATGTAAAATATTGCATGAACAGTAGAATGAATGCATTATTTATGTGTGTGATCTATACCAATTATTTTGTATAATGTTTATGCATTTGTTTAGTTTTGTTCTGGCACCAGGACAATTCATAAATGAAATGGAAAACACATGAATGAAAATGTCTAGCATAACAGCTTAGCTGAAATACAGATACTTCAGCAAGGTGGTTCTTCACGATTACGCAGGCTGTTCTCCTTCAACTGCCATTAAAAACCTCATGCTGTGGTGACAGTCTCTCTGCTTTTCACTCATCTACCAGTGACTCTTGTGAGGGCTCAGTGCCTCCCTTGTGTGTGGCTGGGAAGAAAACACTGTGGCTTTCTCTGCATTCCTCCTCTGACACCTGTAGCAAATCAGAGCTCTCAAGAATGGAAGCGAAGAGCTGCACTTAGGCTTCTAGTGCGGCTTCCTAATGAGATGAAGCATACTGATGCCATTAGCCAAGGGTTTGTAGTCTGTGCATTCCAGCAGTGCTTCTGAGGGATCTGAAAAAGACAAGTTCAAACATACAGTACAGAAGCCAATGCATGTGATGTATCTAATAGAGGACTCTCCCCTCTGGAAAACATCTATGAATCCACAGATTAGGGAAGGAACCTGAAAATCAGAGCACCAAACCCATCAGGCACATAGAATAATTGTTGCTTCCATTTTTCTGTGTGATCACAAACAACTTGATCTGTTTCGGTCTGTCTAGAGAGGTGGTTTAGTTCTATATCCATAAAATGCCACAGTAACGTGGCATGTAAACTATTTGCTAGATTTGGTTTGAGAAACGGTCCTGTTTCTGTCTGTTGGCATGAGGAAAGGTAAATACTATATTGACTATTTAAATTGGACTGGAGAGTATGGGCAAGGAGGAAGTGAAGTCCTTTTGCAATGCAAAAGTGGTAAGAAAATCACAGAATAGTCCAGGTTGGCAAGTACCTCTGGAGGCCATTTGGTCCAATCCTTCTGCCCAGGTAGAGCCACCTACAGCCGGCAGTGGCTCAGGAGCATGCCCAGAGAGCTTTTGAGTATCTCCAAGAATGGAAGACTCCCACAGCCTCACTGGGCAACCTGTGCCAGTGCTGGGTCACCCTCACAGTAAAATAGCATTTCCCGATGTTCAGAGGGAACCTCCTGTGTTTCACTTTGTGCCCACTGCCTCTGGGCTCCACTGGAAAAGAGCCTGGTTCCATCTTCTTTACTTCCCCCATCAGGTATTTTATACACATGGATAAAATCCACCTGAGCCTTCTCTTCTCCAGGCTCAACAGTCCTAGCTCTCTCAGCCTGTCCTCGTAGGAGAGATGCTCCAGTCCCTCCATCGTCTTCGTAGCTACTCGCTGTACTGTCTCCAGTACGTCCATGCTTCTCTTTTACTGGGGAGCTCAGAACTGGACCCAGCTCTCCAGATTATCTCATCAGTGCTGAGTAGAGGGGGAAGATCATCTCATTTGACCTGCTGGCAGCACTCCTCCTACTGCAGCCCAGGATACCATTTGCCTTCTTTGTGGCAAGGGCACATGGTTGGCTCATATTTAACTTGGTGTCCCCCAGGATCCCCAGGTCCTTTCCTGCCAAGCATCTTTACAACTGGTTGGCCCCAAGCCTGTACTTGTGCCTTGGGGTTGTTCCTCCTCAGGTGCAGGACTTTGCACTTCTCGTTGTTGAACTTCATGAGGTTCCCGTCAGCCCTTTTCTCCAGTCTCCTTTCTTGAGGTCCCTCTGGATGGCAGCACAACCTTCTGATGTATCGGTATTGACCCCTGGGGTTTACCGGTCTCCGACTAGACTTTGTGCCACTGATCACCAGCCTCGGGCCCAGCAATGCAGCTAATTTTCAATCTACTTTACTGTTCATTCAGCCCTGAATAAGGATGTTACGGGAGACAGTGTTAAAAGCCTCACTGAAGTAAAGGTAGATGACATCAAGTGCTCTGACCTTGGCTACTGAAGCAGTCATTTTATTGTAGAAGATTATTAGGCTGGTCAAGCATAACTTCCTTTTTGTGAATCCATGCTGAAAGCTGTGTGAAATGCTTTGCGAATCCATGTTGCTGTGGCACAGCTGGTTCACCCAGCTGTTGCGTGCAGTGCAGCTGTGTCTGCGGAAAGCGTTTCAATGGTAGAATTATGAAGCAGAAAACTGCAGAAAGACCTGATGCTTCAATAGGTAGGAAAGATGTAAATGCAAAGCATAGTGAATTGCAGATGATAATGCACGGTCTCTTGTTTAATAGGCAGTGGGAGTGAAATCCAGTTTCTTTCAGAAGCACAGGATGACCCTCAGAAACGAAAACCTGACATCAGAAAAGCCAAATTATTGCTTGGCTGGGAACCCGTGGTACGTACAGCCTTATTATGGTGGTTGTGTGCAAAAACACAGGGAGGCAGAGGTGGGTGGGAGAGGACCACATGATAACGATACATTTTAGTCACCAGGATATCTGCTTAACACAATCTCCAGGAGAGTTGTTTAAAAGGGTGTCTTCTACGTTGCCCTAGCTCATGATTCAAGAACTTCTGGGTAAGACTGTATGGCCTGTGCCACGCAGAAGAGCACATTATCATTAGCATTTGTAATAGACTTAAGTAGAAAAAAAAAAAAAAAAAAAAAACATTTTTAGGATAGGCATTTTAACTTTTTCACATGCATATTATGAAGTGTCTACCTGCCTTTCTGTAAGCCCGATGAATCCTTTGTAATATGTGGTACATAGTTAAGGGAGCTAATCAGTTTGCAATCCTCGTTCCTGTTTTGCTGAGGTAACATGCATTACGGAAGGACAAAAATTGCTTTTATTTAATTATAATATTTTTATAAAATCTTTGGAGTAATGCTATTTTCAAGATTATCTGTAACATTGTTGTAACCAAAAAGTTTGGTTAGATTAATAGGGAGAAATATGAGCACCAGAAAAACATTCTGGGTTTTAGTTTGTTTAAAGGGAAATATGTGAAACTTGTACAAAACAGAAGCTAGCCAGAGAGAGGTGACATGTTTGGTTTTGTTTTTTTTTTTAATTCTGGTAGACTGAAGTAAGGCAGAATAAGAAGCTCCTATTTTAGACTATGAGATGTTGGGCTTGTTTTGTGTGTTCATAAGTTTGAAACCTGCTCAGGGTTAGTCAAACGTCTCACCACCCGCAGTAATGCCTGTCCACCTCTAAAGCTTGGTTACCAGCCATCTGAGGCTGTGGTTGTTCTGCACAGCTAATATGCAAGAAACTCGAAATGCCTGTGGTTGCTGCTTTTTATCCTTTCTCAACCTTTTTGGTGAAGTTAACTGTGCAAGTGTATAACCAGGCATAGCTGATGATAAGAGCTGGCTTGTTTGGGGAGGTAAGGTCTACTTAATCCCCAGAAAGGGTGTGACTTTCCTAGCCAGCTCCCCATTCTAGCTAGCACAGTGGTTTGTAGGCTTTTGTAGATTTGCAGTCAAAAATCTCCAAACCTTCTGAAAGGATTCACAGAGGCACCGGATATTAATAGACTATGCCTGAAAACACAAGGACGATGGCAAGCGTTACAATCACAAAAGGTTTAAAACAGTTAACTTTTATACTCCTAACCTTCTGCATTTGGCACAGTCAGTACCAAACCTTACTCTGAAGTAGCAGTACAGTGTTGGTACATCAAAGCAAGTAGGTTTTGTGCCACTATTTTATCCTCCTGTATTGATGATAGTATCAGCAAGTATGTCAGAGCATATGGCTCCTGAGAAAAGTGGGTAGTATTTCTGTTGTTCTTGTCTACAATTCATAGTGCTTAAGTGCAAGCCTAGAATGTGAAGAATTACAATTATTTCTATGGGATCTGAGACTATCAAATGAGATACTGGATCATCATTGGTATCCCTTTTTCTGTATATCAATGGAGCACTGAAGAAATAAAAACTAAGAAAAAAAAAATCACCACCTTTCTACCTTTCTGTAGTGTATACCATTCTGTGAGAATCTGTGAAAGAGGATCTTTAATCACTAAAAACAGAAGGGGCTTAAATTTCTGTGTGCTTATCTCTTTCCATGTATTATGAATTGAAAGTAGAATTATGTAAGTCTGTTCTGACACTAAACAGACCAATCGTAACCATCTGATATGATTTAAATTTGTTGGGTTTTTTGACGTACTACATCAGAAAATATATCTGATGTTTAAAAGCTAACATGCATTAGCAGTGCAGAGATGTAACCAGCATGTGGTGCTCTTAATGCTTATATTGGCTGAGAATGAGACTTCCTAGCAGTCTTTTGATAGCTGTATTAAAAAAGATACCGTTGTGAAAAGAGCTGATGTGAACTCAGAGTGATATGATTCTTTCCTCACTTTTGGGAACAGGTCCCATTGGAAGAAGGTTTGAATAAAGCAATTCATTACTTCCGTAAAGAACTTGAGTATCAGGCGAACAATCAGTATATTCCCAAGCCAAAACCTGCAAGGATGAAAAAAGGAAGAACAAGACATAACTGAAGACTGTTGGTTGGACAGGAAATTCCCTGCTTGACATTTGGCGGATGTAATTTTTTTTCTTCTCGGGTTGTTTTTTTGTTTGTTTTTTTTTTTTTGAGAGAGAGAGACTTTGAAACAGGTATCATGAAGAACAAACTGGAATTTCATTCTGAAGCTTGCTTTAAAGAAGTGGATGTGCCTAAAAAATAACAAACAAATATTCCCCTTCCCCTGCAAATCTTGCCTTGCACTTTTTAAATCTGTCTTTTTATGTAAAATAGAGTAGAAGCATCTTTTAGTATCTTCAAGTTTTATATCTTGCTGTGAGATCATTTTGTTGTGACTGTCCTTGACAGTTTTATTTACTGGTTTCTTTGTGAAGCTGACGATAAACACAAACGGGATGGAAAATGCCAATTTATTTATAAAATGGGTACTATAAAATATGAGATGTTCTACTATGCATAAGAAAAAAGCTAGTGGTATTGTCAGGTGAGAGACACTGACGTCAAGTCTAAAGGAGTTTTAAAGAATTCTGTATGAGAGCTTTATGTATTCTTTAAAGGAGAGATTTTTTCAAAGGTTTAGTTTTAGTTGTACACTTGAATTTGAGATATTTTCATTGATTACCATGGATGAGGATATTTTGAATCACTACTGTGTTGTGCGTACTCTGGGAATAAAGTTAATGTATTATTGGTTACAGTGGTTGAATATGCTATTTTAATAAAATATTGAAACTTCTGTTGACTAGTTTCAGGGTTTCACTGTGGGCACTTCTCTGGCATTAGACATCTGTGCATTTATTGTATATGAATTAGAAAGTAACAGTCTGTAAATAATTAGCTCAAATTTAATAACATTGGTTTTTCATTGATTATCTCTTAACAGATATACAGGAAGGGCTGCGGGTTGTCTGTTGAAATAGATCAGACAAAAACATCATGATTTTTTCCAGGTAGTTGATAGTGATTCAGGAGTATAAGATTTTCTTTAAACTGTAGAGTCTTAACTTTAGCCTCCCTAACTGAGGAAATGTTTCTATTTTAAGCAGTTATTGAATTGCCAGTAAATGCTTTCAACTTTGATAACTATGCCTGTCATCTTAACAAATAAAAACTGTTTAAGCAAACAAAAAAAAAAATCCAATTCCCCTTATTTTTAATAGTTCCCCTTTATTTTCAGTACCTAAGACTGGATACCTGGGGAGGGAAGATTGGCAGAGAGTTTTTAAAAGGTATTTTTGGCCTAGTGGCACTCAAAATTGAAAATCCTGAGTCTCCTCAAGCAAAGTGACTTGACTTTATCTCATTAAAGCTTGAAATTTCATTAGCTTTCGAGTATCTTTAGGTCAATGGTCAAAGTGGGAGTTACCTGTAGCCATGACTTGACACCCGGATCCAGGGAGGACTCTGGGGGCAGTGTGGTCTTTAGTCCCCCTTGTCTGAGCTCCCCATCCACCAGAGCCTCCCGGTGCCTGCGAGGCTTGGGGTCCCATCCACTTTGTCTGGCCAAGAACCCTAGGACTCCAGCAGTGATGAGGCTGCCATGTTCCTTTGCGTGGCCAGTCTGGACCAGGTTTGCAACGAACCTTTTAAAACAAAACAGTTTCTTTTCTGCTTACGTGTGCAGATTTTCTTCCAGTGGAAATCTGCCACGCAACTGAGCCAGGGAGCATTCTGTGATTCAATGATTCTATGGGTTTCCTGTCTGGACTCAGAGGTATTGCACGTTGCCTCCATCTCTTCACAGCTGAGCAGTTTGAGGTCTGCTTTTTCTTTGAAGCCTTTTTCTAGGTACTTGATCCGGTCATTTATTCCGTGTTAAGCTGCCTGAAAAGTACACCGTGCTGTGCGTGCTCCAAACGTGCCCGAAACCTGTCATCACTGATACACTCACAAAGCACAGCCTCTCCCCATATGCAAAGCCACAGCTGGATGTATGTGAAGGTAGTGCCCACTTCTTCAATAGTCTTGTGGCAAGAACTGCTAATCAGCTCCCAGCAGGGTGTTCTTAACCCTTAAACTCTAGATTATATTTGGAGGAAGATGTTCTTTCTCCTTATATTTCCTCCTCATTCAAATTGTGCTTACTGGATGCCAAAGTGTGTATGAAGAGGTGGTGTGACCCCAGTTCAGCTCTTACAGCGGCCATTGAGAATAAATGAGAGCTGTGGGTACCAGCTGTTACTTCCAGGACTGGTTTTCATTTAATCCAATTACTTCAGTGCAGAATACGTAAACTCTACTGGAAGAAGCACGCTTCTGGAGACAGGCACAAAAAGTGCATTTTCCAAAAAAGAAAAATCCCTCAGGAAGTCTGAACATTTGGGTACTACAGATGTGAATTTAAAAGCTTTTCAGGTTACTTCACAGCCTGACCTCCTTCATAAAAGGAGCAAACGGGAGAGAGGGCAAATGCCTGGTACCAATACAACCCATCTGCGAGTGTGTGGCAGGCCTCCCGCTGGGCCTGAGTGACAGACTGTATTGATTTCCTTGGACTGTTTTTGTTTCAGAGGTTCCTCGTTCAGTCCCCATGTTCTCTCTAAATAGTGTCTCCCAGAAACAGCAGCTGAGGCAGCTATTGTGCCCTTTGTGTTTGAAGCTGCTGAATGGCCTTCTAGCTGATTGGAAAGGCATGGATCATGGGTGTTAAAACGGAGTCTGCTGGTGTTTAAGACTGAAAGTCGAGGATGATTTCCAGTTTGGTCTGGACTGAGCTGAGTCTTCAAGAGAGCAGATGAGGGTTTTCGTGTTGGTGCTCTCTGCTCCCATCTGGGGTTACACGTCTCAGAAGGTGAAAGAAGGCATCAAGTTTGCGGGGAACCACAGGTGAGAAACAGCTGCTGCCTCTCCAGGAGAGCCACTTTTGATGGGAGAGTGGTGGAATACATCACTTAAAGCTTGGAAATGTAGGACTCTGGAGTAAATGAAGCCAAGCAATGTTCTCTTTTCCGTGCCTGAACACAACATATTGTATTAATTTTTAATTTTTTTTTTTTAGGAAATTTAAGAATTGGGGTTTTCTCCTGTCACCTGGTCAGGCAGACAAGGTAAAACTGACATGACCTTGGCTGTTTAGTCCCAGTGATCTGCACAAATGGGCAGCACTACATGCAAGTCCTCCTCTCTCAGTAGGGAGTATGCAACGTGGCAGAGGGCTGTGGTGAACTGGCCATCTTGGTGCTGGAGAGTGAGGTCAGCTTTCTAGAAGGAGAGGTGTGGGGGGCATCCATTGCTGTGGATTCCTTGAACCTCACAAGGAGGACCACTCTTGCTGCTGGAAGTTGTCACAGTGTGAGGTCCACAGTTGCATTTATTATTATTTTTTAAACATTATCTACTTTTGCTTTATTTCTGTATGTAGGCTGTTCAGAAGCTTTGTAAACCACATTGCTGATCGACAGACGAGCTACAGTGAGACTCACAGACCTGATTTATTTTAAGTTCCATGAATGTATAGTCTAGAGAAGCCTCATGTCTATCTTTAGGTTAGGTTTTTTTGCGATGTGGGGAAATCATGATCTGACAGTCTTCCTGTGTCTAGAGTGTTTGCAGCTTTTCTTAACCTATATAGACTCTGGCAGATTCAGTAGCCAGTGAGCTCTTCACCCTCTGGGCATTTGTGAATGTCTTTGTCATCTCTTTTTTTCAAGAAACTTTTAGAAATGTAATATATTTGAGAAAAAGTTTCACTTCTGTCAGGTGGGGCTGGAATTGAGTTTCAAAGTTGAGAGAAAGAGGCAAGGGAGGAGGAGAAAGACAAACACAATTGCATAAATTCATTAGCCTTGGAGAACAGGCTACAGAGGGCAAAACAGAGCTTTGATTAGTGTGATGGATTGAGC
Source organism: Arenaria interpres (assembly GCA_013399435.1). Lineage (NCBI taxonomy): Eukaryota > Metazoa > Chordata > Aves > Charadriiformes > Scolopacidae > Arenaria > Arenaria interpres. The sequence continues at coordinate 163,234 of VXAK01011373.1, read as the reverse complement.
CAGTCCCCAGGCTTTTATTAGTGTTGAGTTTAATGCTACTTGAGGCCAAGAAGTCCTTGAAGGTTGCTAGAGGTTCATCAGAGAGGACCTGTCCACAGGAAGAAAATGCTTTTGTTAATAGCAAGGGAAGTCTGTACTGAACATTGCTAGCTCTAACACCCATACATCCTCCCCCTGAAATCGGTGGCAATGTGGCCACCACAAATCAGTAGTTGTGAATGTGTCCCTGTGCTTGGATCACAAGCTGTAGGAGAAAGGAATGCCTTATTTGCAGCTCTGACTCCCCAGAGCAGCCAGGAGCAGCAGTGATAGCTCTGGAGAAAAGGAGGACTCCTTTTATATGGCAGGACGTTCCTGAATGCGATTCCATATGAACAGGGAGGTGTTTTTCTAAAATAGCAATTTATATTTCTTGCAAGAAACAGACACTGGTTCTCTATTCCTTTTCCCGATCCCTTTCCTTCACTCACTCGCTTACTCTTCGATAGCGAATGTGGCAACAACTTTTTGTCCACCTTGTTGCCATTTACAGCCTGGAACAAACAGCAACCGGTTCATTCTTGCAATATTTTGCCAAGTTTCTGACACACTCTTCAGCAAGGAGAGGGATCCTCTGAATGCTGTGGCTGAAGCAGCTGGAAGGTCCAAAACGTGAAGCCACAGGGAACTGTGGGGTGGCCTTAAGTACCGCAGTCTGGGCTTCATCCACCCCAAGAGGTATGCTCAGCAACGGACTGGCCTGGCTGACACCCGCAAACCAGGGGCTGTTTGTGGCAGCATCGGGTCTCGAAAGATGAAGTGCTGGACCATGGCCAAGCTGTTGCTGTTCTGCAGGGAGCCACAATGAACAATGGCTGCTCTTCTCTCTTGGTGGAGAGGTTACACGATGTCAATGCCGGGGTGGCTGGGGATGATGATGATGATGTGAAGCGCTCGGTTTTGTCTGCGCAGCAGAATGGAAAGGCTTGGGGGGTGGGGGTGGTGGGGTGTGTGCACAGTTTTGTCTGTTTTGGGACAGAAGTAGTCAAAGGAAATTAGCTTTGTTAATGTAGTTAGCTTTGAAGTTTAACTAACTCTGTGCATATTTGACCAACTATTTTTTCTAATACTTTTCTTCCTTTTGTCCAAACCTGTGATGGCTCATATCTGCTTGCTTTTTATGTACCTTCTTGGATGTACTTTTGCGTTCTTGCAACTGTTGCACTTCAAGTCAGGGGGACCCGTCTGCAAGAAGGAGGGTGCCCTCTTCTTAGAGCTATTGCCTTAGAATCAGAATCGTCTAGGTTTGAAGGGACCTTTAAGATCATCGAGTCCAACCATTAACCCAACACTGCCAAAACCACCATTAAACCATGTTCCTCAGCACCCACGTCTACCTGTCTTTTAAATGTATCCAGGGATAGCAATTCCACCACTTCCCTGGGCAGCCCATTCCAAAGCCTTGTGGTGGGTTGACCCCAGCCAGCAGGTAAGTACCCTCACAGCCGCTCACTCCCCCTGCCCCAACAACACAGGGCAGAGAATAAGAGAAGTAAAAATGAGCAAACCTTGAGGGCTGAGGTAAGAGCACTTTAATAAGCGAAGGGAAAAGCCCCAGGAGATGCAAAGGCTACTCGCTGTCTCCCCTAAGCAAGACTGATGCCCTGCCAGTTGCTGGGCAATGGCTACCCTGGAAGACAAAACCCTCACCCCCTTGTTCCTCTTCCCAGCTTTTATTGCTGAGCCAGACGTTATATGGTATGGAATATTGGTAAGTTGGGGTGAGCTGTCCCACCTGTGTCCCCTCCCAACCTCTTGCCTGCCCCCAGCCTACCTCCTGTTGGGGTAGCGTGGGCAACAACAGAGAAGACCTTGATGATGTGCAAGCACTGTTCTGCAACAGTGAAGACATGGGGATGTTATCGACACTGTTTTAGTCACAGATCTAAAGCACAGCACCATACCTGCTGTTATGAAGAAAGTTAACTCTATCCCAGCCAGCCCCCAGTACATGATGGAAAACTTCAGCATGCAGCACAATATAACGGAAAAGATTTAATTTCTTTTTTATTTATTTATTATTTTTATCTTGGAGAATCCACAAAAGAGAGAGCATATACTTTGTTGTGAGCCTGCAAGGCACAGATTGCTGCTGGACTGAGTCAGCCTGCAGGAATGGACATGGCTCACAAAGGCCTAGGGAGGGATGGTATTTATTTACAGCACTTTTTTTTTAATTCTTCCTTATTCAGCAGGTCTGAATTCCCAGTTGTTGTAAATTCTGGGAAATGATGGAAATTATCAGCATGGTTCAAATGTTGCCAAATTCTGAGCACGTTTTTGATAGGATGCAAAATGGAAGTATTCTTCTAGGAATAGGTGTTTTCCAACTTTGCAAAGAGTTTGTGCTTGACTCAGAATATGATTATTCCGCTTGGGGAATAAAGGGTCTTCTAATGAGGAAACACACCAGTTTAAACCAATTAAACTGGCAAGGATTCAAAGAGCAAGCACTCCAAAGCCTAGGGGAAAGCTGAGATTTTGGAGCCTACTAGGCCAGCGCGTAGCTGTGCGTGCAGAGGAGAAGTGACTAAGATGTTTGTTCAATTTGGCTCCCTCGGCAAAAAGCTGTCTCCCTGGAAGCGTTCCCGCAGGGAGCAGGACAGCGCTCGGCTGCCGCTCCTGGACACCAGTCCATCACGCAACAGCGGACTTTAAGTGAGAGATTAGGAAATACTTCTTTCTTAGTTCTGCATGTAAGTGAAGTGTAAAAAATGGTGTTACTGTGATCCATGCTTTGGAAATTTCTTGTAAGCTGTAGGTGACAGACAGCTAAAGCATCCGTGCTGTCTTCTCTGACTGCTGCAGTTTGCAGTACACGTTTCATCTCTCTTTATCCTGATTCTTCAGCTGCTGGAGTCATGGAGTCAGCCAGCCTTCCTCACCTGCCCCTTCCCAATCCTCTACGCTTGTCAAGCTCCAGCAACGCTTCCCCCTGACCAAGCTCCTCCTGAAGCCCCTGACAGCTGAAATCTCCCTCCTAGGCTTCTGTCTGCATCAGGACTTTCTCTACAGTAACGAGAGAGAAGCAGCCATGTAGCTGATGTTGTTGTGGTAGAAACGTTGGTCGTATTTCTAGGTTCTTAATACACACAACCCCACCAACCAACCCCCCTTTAATCCATTATGCTTCATTAACAAACGCCCAGTCTCCAATATATTTTGATGCTCGCGTGTCTAGATGCCAGTTTGAATTGGGGACAGAGGCAACTTCATGGTAGGAGATGATGTCTGGGGACTGTGTTGGATGCTATGTGATGCTAATTTCTTTCTAAATAGCTTATTTTGTTATTTTCTTCCCTGTTTCAAGCTAGACCGAAAGCTTGCAGCTAAGTGGAAAGGACTCAAAGGGGAGTACTCATCAAAGGTAACCTTTGGGTTATTGTGCCTGGGAGGGGTTGGGGCCACTCAGGTTAGATGTTCTGCGTCTCAGCAATTACTTCTGAAGTCAGGTTCCAGCTTTGAGCCCTTTCCCTGGAGAATCCTTTCCTTTCACAGGTAGGCGAGCTCCTCTGGGCTGAATGTAGCTTTTGTGAATCATCCGTGTCCTTGCTCCAAAAGGAACTGTTGAAGTGCCGTGTCACGCGAGTTCGGAGGGCTGTGCACGGTAGGTATGGAAACAGCAGAGGAGGCAACAAGGAAATGCTTCAGTTGAGCAGAATGGGTTTTTTTTTCTTCTCCCTCAAGAATAACTGGAGTTATTTGTTGACACAAATCTGAATGAGCAGGCACATCTGAAATGTATTGGCTTTATAGTATGTATTCTATATGCCAAGCTGGATGATACAATGTAATTTTGCAATTGACTGCAGGAAAGCAAATGAAAAAGCCCTTTTAAAAAGGAATCTGGAGTAATACAATTGGAATGAAACTTGCTGTTGGGTTACTAAATAATGGCAACCTGTTTATTTTATCAAAAAAGCTTTATTTCTATAACACGTTATATGTAATGTACTACTAAGTAATGATAACTAAAAAGAAAAAAGTCACGTTGCTTTCTTTGAAGTCTGGCAGTTACTTTACTCTTCCTGTTATACATGAATAGGAGGAAAGCGGGGTCATTCTGACTGAGGGAGGACTCAGCCTCACCCGGTGCAGCCCTATAGGCGTCAGCTCCAGTAGGATAAATGGCATTAGTAATCGTCGTAGTTGACGCTTGCTCCGTGCCTGAAGGTGTGGGGGTTTCGTGGGCCAATTGGTGAATCTTCATCATAGTGGTGTTGGTAGTATCCACCATAGTATTCATTTCGAGCACGCCCTAAGTTTGTCCAGTAGGACATGTCATCTTCAAATTTCTGCCAAAAAAAAAAAAAAAAAGAAAACATTTGCTTTCTAAGCCTGAAACTTTACAATGAAGGGAGTGAAACAGAAGTGATGCAAGAGTTTCCTTTTTGTCTCTTTCAGGAATTCGGATCCTTTGCATATTTATAAAAACTAAATCTATAGATCTTTTGTGACTTGCACTTACCTTCTCTATGGGATTAGCCAGGGTCCCAAGTGCAGGAATTGTCCTGCCCAGCCCCACCTGGGACTGACTCCCACACACTCTGCCCACTCTGTAAAGTGCTTTAACTGAGGGCGCCTTCAAATGCAACCTGCACCAAGCACCTTTCATATTTAGACTGCCTCTTCAGTGGTGGACTATAAAAACATTTTAATGTTTTCTACTTAAAAACCTGAAGGTTTGGTTCTCTGATGCCCCGTGCCTTTAGCCACAATGTTCCTGACTGCAAAGTGGGTGCAACAGACTTTCGCTTTATGCCTGTGATCTTTCACTCCCATTTTGCCTGGGTGAAAACGAATGTACAGTGCAGCCTTCTAGCTATGGAAACGCAATAAGCAGTTCAATTCTGCTCACAGCAGCAGGGGAAAAACAGTGTGCAAGGATATCAAATACTTGCCAAGCCAAAGCCTTTCCATCTGAATGACTCTTTGGAAATATTTTTGGCTGAGATTTGAAAAAAAAGTTTTGCAAAATACACAATGGGTAAGTATGGCCCAAGTCCTTTGCTGGAGCAAACAGTTATTTCATTGTTAAAACTGTGTCTTAATACTCAAGAAAACCTATTTAGTGGATGCATTGTATCCCACAACAGGCCTCATTTCAATTTTTGAAATGCACACAGGAACTCAGAGGAGAATTCTTCTTATCTGCACGGTTTGTCCTTATTACTTACTTCTTGGTATTTACCCCAGTCTTCAGTTTCTGATGCATAAACCCTATTTTTCCTGTTTCTATTGGGGTAGGGTGATATAACCATGCTGTTAAAAAATCACTTTTATCTGCATAATGTCCAGGAGGATAAAAAAAAAAAGTATCCTTCATTATTTCAGTCCAAGCAAAGGATTATTTTTCTAATTGTTCCAGCTTTGAAAATGAGTGCATTCATCTTCTAAGCAATTCACATAGCATGAGGGTCCAAAATGTGCTCCAGCTTGCCGGTGCCAATGCAGTCTCATTAAACGTATTCATGCAGCTGACAGAAGCCAAGAATTCAACATCTATAACTATTTTTACCTCTTATTAAAGTAGAAATTATTCTACATGTGGGACTGCAACTAAATGCACATTTTTCACCCTCTCTCAGCACCTATAGATACAGAGCTTTATGTGCAGCCACAATTCTGACTGTGGAATCAGAATTCTTGATTCCACTCCAGTGTTTCTGCAAATTAACTGTTTTTTAAAAAACTAATGTACACTTTATGTATCCATTTATACAAAAAATGTACTTGAAGGAGGGGGTTGGCCGCACATTATCAAACAGTTTTCCTTTCACACTTGGAGTTGGGGCACAGCTGCCGGCGCTGGCGATGGTCAGGAGCCGCCCGCACCACGGAGGCACACGCAGGCATTAGGTACATAATGTTAGTGAGATTTCATTGAGGAATGGCAGTCACGCCCAGCTTGGTGTGGATTTCTCAGCGTGATAAAAAGCAAATCGATTAGGTTGAGGCTGCCAAATTAATCTCCTGAAAATACAATTGATTCCTTTGGGTCTGGTCACCTTTTTCTCAAAGCAAACTTTGTCCGGTTGCAATTTGTTCAGCTTAAGTTCAGTAGCAGGCAAGAACTCCATGCAAGATTTTAATGTCATTTTTCTCTACTAACAAAATAATGTGGCAATCTCTAACAAATATGGAGCTTGTGTTTCTGTGCAACATTTGCTAATTTAAATAAATAAATAAAATCACAGCGTCTTTGGACAGAAATGGGGGCAGCTACCCCCTGGGTGCCCCTGTGGGTGTGCATCCCCGCTCTGAAGCTCTACCCACCCCCAAAAGCCTGGCACTCACCGCTTCGTCGAATCCCAGGTAGAGGAACTGCTGGTACCACTGCTGCACGTCGGGCTGGCTTCGGTCCCACAGCTGGCGCCTCTGGCGTCTCAGGCTGCTTAGGAACTCCTTGGCCGCCGCTTCCTTCACTGACACCTCAGGCTTCGTGGCAACAGGGGCTGAAATTAATTCCCCCCACCCCGCCCCCAAAAGGCATGCCAGGAAATTTTTAGTCAGCCTGAAAGCGTGCTGCTTGCAGCACGTAAGGAAAGGCTTCTTGCATCGTGCCATCACCTTTGTGCTCGGCGGCGCGATGCCTGTCGCAGCAGTAACAGTAATAAACCCAGAAATCGTCAATGTAATAGGATTTCTCAGCCACCCTCATTCTCTTGGCTTTGATAAAAGCTGTTCTGAGCTCAAAGACATGAGTTAAGTAAGGAATTTAAATAAATAAATCCAAACTGAAAGAGCAAACGCTGTGATGTGCTTTGAGGAGAGAGCAGGAGACTGGCCTCTGCGTGTTGCTGTTACAGTAATGAGAAAGAAGGTGAGAGGTGAAGTTAAAGAGCCTGAAGAAGCTGGAGAAACACTGTGAACTTATTAGAGTAAAGGGGGGCACACATAAAAAGATAGATTTTTTTTTTTTTTCATCTGTTGTGTAAAACTGTAACTTTTAAATAATGAGTGCTACTAAATGCCCTGTATGCCTGAAAATAAGGCCTTCGTAGCAGACCGCTTGGTGGATGCGTGGGAATGCCCCCAGCCCAGCCACGCCACCTGGCTTGCCCCGTGCCCACAGGGCAGGCAGTTTGCTGTGGCTGCTGCAGGAACTGACGTCCCTCCCAAAGGATGAGGGCTCGCCCCATGTCACGCATAGAAATGATAAAGCGTGGTATGATGTTTGGTCTTCCCGTGAAACAAGAAGCGTGTGTAGGAGTAGGAGGAACGCCTTGGCTTCAGAGGGTTCACAGCAATGAGGGAGAGACCAGGAATATGGGCGTGGATGGGGATTTTCGGAGGATGCGAGGGAAGAGGCTGGGGCAGAAGAGGAGGTCAGGTGGAGATATGAAAGCCATCGAGCAGGAGCTGGGCAGAGTCTCAGGAGGAGGCAAAGGGCTACGGTGGGAAGGAGATTCGAGAGGTAAAAAGGAAAGCTGGGTTGTCACAGGAAGAGTGGGAAAGAGCAGGGTGCCCTGTGGGGATGAGCTGGAAGGTGATAACTCACTGCGTGCTTGAGATGGGTGTTATTACTGGGAAGTGGGACAGCTGAGCACGTGTCACGTGAATGAGCCTCGCACAAGGGACACTGCCAGCAAGGGAATCAGTGCTGTGTACTCAGCCTGCTCACTTTAGTGCACAACTGGAAAAGAGGATCGAGGCTGGAATTAAGGGGATGCCTATTCCCTGCATCATCGATTCAAGGCTCTACAGTTCCTCCTGGGCTCAGCCACGTTGTCTGCACGCCCAAGAAGCCTCCCCGGGGGTGGTCCCTCTCATCAGGGGACCTCAACAAACCAGACAACAGCTGCTGTGGCCCTGGGAGGGCGGCTGGCAGTTCAATCTGCGTGCAAGCACTGCAGAACAGTGAGGTAGGGAACCCATACGCAAGGCAAACAGCTGTGAATAGAGCACAGGTTTTAGGGCAGGCGAGAGGTGGTGGGTGATGGCAGGAAAAACCCAGTGAGAAATCAGTCAGGCTTGCAGAAAGAGGGAGTCCCTTCTGGGAGGGGTGTAAAATTCTTTCCCTCAGCCACAGAGCAGGCGGAGGGGAGGCAACCAAAACTTCTGGGGTGTTTCAGCCTGCCCCCCCTTTGCTGCAGTGCTGCTTGTCCCTGGCCAACTCCATTTCCATCCCCTTCCCTCAACCAGCAAGACGTTCTGTGCATCTGCCTGCTGGGCCCTCAGCCATCACCTCTCCCGTGGAGAGAGAGCAGTCTTCCAAGAAGGAGGCACATACAGGGCCAAGAGGACAAAGGGAACAAGTCAAGGCATTGCGAGCAAGCCCAGTTTGCACATTTTCTCCTCTGCACCTGAGCCAGCAGTATTTCCGTGCATTATAACTCCTTGGAAAAGCTTGTGACTCCCCAGAATAAACCAGATAAATGCCACGTCTAGCCATGCGTAGACTGGGAAGGGTAGGTGCTCTACGCCGCTCGCAGCAAAACACGGGGTACAGCCTGAGGCTGGGAACCCTGGTTTTTAGAGGGGGCTGTGACGAGCAGAGCCTCCAGCCTTGCCAGTACCAAGTCCCGGCTGGACATGCAGGCGCAGGCTCCGTATGGGCAGGAGGTTTTGGTACGGTGTGGAGCAAGAGCGTCTGGGTGCTACCAGCTGTGAGCAGGGTGCTTGTGCACTGCTGGGCTGGAGACACAGTGACAACGCATCGGCAGCTTTGGCTGACTCAAAGGAAAAAAATAAGGGAAGGGACTTCGCTGTCTCTCTACTTACCTTCTCGTTTCTGAAGCATGAGTTTAAGCTTATTTCCCCTTGAGATATCTAGACAAGCAAAAATAAAATATGTACATTTACTAAAGAAGAAAATAACCACAACAAAACCCCGTCATATCTTGAAAAATACTGAAAGTACTTTTGTCAGAGCTCCAGAACACCAAGCCAAACTCTGCAGCAATGTTCTACCAGTGCCCCCTTCTCCCTTTGCTCCTGTTTCCACGCTCCAGTGCAACATACACTGCAGGGAAGCTTTTGACACTCCAGCATCCTCTCCCCAGCCCTCCTTGGCAAGGGAATCCCGGAACTGGCCTTCTTTGCTAATTAAATTATAATATTTTGCAGCAGAAGACCACAGCTGGTGCCAGTACTGTGACACAGCGTCCAGGGTGGCGCGATAGCTCTGGAAAACCCTGAGTGAGGGCCATGTTAACAACTGGACTGCTTCCATTTTTATCCTTGCAGCCGGTCCCAAAGCCCGTCGAGGCTGTCCTCCTGCTGAAGCCCGTTCCCAGAAGGAATCCAAGGCTTCAGCCCGTGGCTGAGCAGCGCAACAGGAGACCTGCAAGTGCTTGGCTGTTCCAAAATGCTTCATTTGCTGGAAAGCAAACTTTTTAAGAAAGATGCTCAACTTGCACAAGTGACAAAAAACCTTCACCCACGCGGGATGCCAAGGGAAGGATCTGTCGGCGGCCACGCATGATGCCAGGGGAAAGCTTTTTCCCGCTCCTCGGTGTCGGGTTTTCCCTCCCTGTACCCTGTCCCCGTCGCGGTCGCTCACTTACCGGGGGCCGCGCAGAGCAGCGGGAGGAGGAGGAGGAGGAGGAAGGCGGCGCCGGGCAGGGCCCCGCGGGGGCAAGGCGGCGGCATGGCGACGGCACGGAGACCCACCTGGGCAGGAGGAGAGGGAGAGGATGGAGATAAAGACGGAGCCGGAGCGGAGGGAAGGGGAGCGAACGCCCGCCCCACGCCGCGCCCCGGTGCGGCCCGATGCCGCGGTGAGGGGCGGGGAGGCGCCCGGGGGAGCGAGGGCAGGTCTGGGAGCCGCCTTCCGTGGGGCTTCCCGGGGGCTTCCTGGGCTTCCCTGGGCTTGTGCCCTTTGCGCTTGAACGTGGAGTGAGGCTCTTTGTCGGCAGGACAAGGCGTCCACCCTCGTGTTTGGCCGGGCACAGTGTGGCGGGTCCCGGCTCTTTTTTTTTTTTCTTCTTCTTCTATTTTTCTAGTGGCTACACATAATCGAATGCACCAGGCAAAGACCTTTCAGCAACTCAGACGGGCTTTTCTTACATGGCAATTAAAAAAAGATAATAGCTGTAGACTGTCATTTAAGATTTCTCTACGTATGAAGCCAGTTTGTCTGTCGCCTGTAACGGCAGATGGAAATTGAGAGATTGTCTTGGTGGAAAAAACAAATCAGAATCAACTAAAGATGACTTAGTTCAGGGTTTTTTCTCTCTCCCTTCCTCCCACCCCCCGAGTCCACAGGAAACCGTAATGCATTTAAATTGACCAGCATTAAAAAATAATTTGGGTCACTTTTTCTACATTTAGACAGGTTTAGCTCATAGTAAGAGCACAGGGACCAAAAGCCAAACTCACAAATTAAAAATCCTTGCTCAGCAGGATCATAACTGTAATGGCGCCTAAACTTACGCTGCCTTTTCCTAATTCGGCTTCAAGGTCCCCTCAGTGAATACAGCTTCTCTTAGCTCCTTCCTCTGGAAATGCCAGGAGCACCCCAAATGAAGCCGGGTGAAATCCCTGCCCGTCCTCGGACACAAACCTCCCTCTTCCCTCTCAGCAGAGACCCATGACACTCGGGAGGCTGCTGCGGGTGTCTCACCTCCTGCCGAAGCCGTGCCAGGGCACAGTGAGGGGCATGGAGGGATCTAGGGGGAGCGAGGGAGAACTGGGCTTGCTCTGTAACCCGCCTGTGAGAAACCTGGCAAGCGCCGGGGCCTCAGCTCGCTGATCCAAGGATTGTTTCCAGAATGGTTGCAGCTGAAACATGAATATATATACACACACACTGTGTGTGCTGCATGTATCGCAATTGTGTATAAATATGTCTATTGAATACATATGTGTATATACACATACACACATGTGTGCGGTGAGGGAGCTGTGCAGTGGTGTGGCAGCTCCCTGTAATGAGATGTGGAGCTCGTCAATGCTATTTCAGGCACAGCTAATTGTAGGGGTGGGACAAGCCCCTATGGCTGGCTTTACCGCTTGCTGTAAGACACAGAAGCAGCACCAGCAAGGGCTGCTCCCTCAGCGGTTCCCCAGCCTGAATTGTCACTTCAGGTGATGCCCCCACCTTGATTGCCCCATGCATCTCTCCCCTTGTGAAAAAAAGTACTTGGAGCTGCACCCAAAGCCTTTCCCCCACCTCCCTGCCCCCACCAGAACCTTCAGGCTAATGCTCAGGCCTCTCTGCTCATCCCGGTTGAAGTGGCAGGGGCAACGGGATGAAAAAGCGCTGCAGTCGCTCCAGCCAAAAGACCCCTTGCTCTCTGCAGGAGCCACAGCTTCAATGGGGCAGAGCAGGAGGGATCAGCACCTTCCAGACTTCTGTGGTGGAAGCACTCCCACAGCAGACTGGTGTCCCAGCTCAACTCCCATGAAACCGGGAGTCAACATTTGTCCTCTCTGTCACTGCTTTTGAGTGTTATTTTCCTTGTAGCTCCATGTTTCAAGTGTCAGCAGTCCTAAACGCCGCGTGTTGGAGCAAACGCCTGTTCTTTAGAATCAATGTGCCCTTTCATGAGCCTTAACACTGACAGCCTCTTGGCTAAAACCACCTGAGGTTTTTCGGATAGCTTGCTGTGAAATACAGCTAGCAGGGACAGAAGCGAAGAGTACGTATGTAAGGCTACATCAGACAGCCATGATGTAGATAATTTAGAAAACCAGGGCAGTAACTCGTGACTATTTACAGTCCACCCCTGTACTGGTAATGGCAAAGTGTGTTTTGTTCAGCAGGTGGGTTTGTAGCAAGCCTTGCGTGGGAGCTGGGGCTCTGCAGAACTTCAGGTACTTGATACCTCGGGGGCAAGGGAATACAAAGCACAAAACCTCCTACAGGTACCAAATATATCACGATGACTCAAGAAACTGCTGAGATAAAGTGCTATCTGGTGAAACACAGAGAATGGATTGACTCAAGTGCAAGGTTATTGTAGAAAATAATTGCTCTAGTGGTGGAAGAAGTGATTGACAGAAGAATATAATGCTCAGGGTTAAACTGAGTGCAGTATCTTCCCTGAAGAGGTCACTTTCTCAGTTCAAGGGACAGAAGTTTTTGACATATAGAAAAAAAGTTGTGTAAAAATATAACACCACTTCTTTTCAAAGGCAGTGGCAAAAGGTGACTGGTGTTTTCCCAGTAGCAATCTTTATTTCTGTTCCAAGTTGTCTTAAGGACTAAGGCGGTGTTGCCCTGGTGTTGTCGTATGGCGCAGTTTGTTTTCTGTTAAGCCGGCGACTACTGCATCATTGTTAGAAGCATTTACCTTCAAATGACTATCCATGTTTATTGACATGTCTGTGGTACCCTTTTCTGTGATTTGCCACGTGAAAACACAGCTGCTGTGGGTACAACGGACACTGCGGTGTTTTCCTGGGTTCTCTCAGCAGTGATGTCACCCTCTTTAAAACATCCCTTCCTTCAGCACGGAGGAGTTTAAGGCTTGTCTTAGGGCTTGGTTTGCCCCTGCTGGCACACCAGTGCTGGGAGCTCTCTGCCGACAAGGCTGCACAGCATCCCCAAGGGCTCTAGGTAAGCAAGTCTGCGCTAATGACATCATTCACCGAAATGTCTTTCATCGCCACTGGTGACAATGGCAAAGTCTTGGTGTCGAAACTTTGTTGAAAGATGCTAATTAACGTCGTCAGCAAGACTGTTCCCCAGGCAGCTTCGGGATGAGGAGGGGTGAGCAGGGCCCCTTTCATGCACCATGTAAAACCCCGTCATGCCCCTTAGCGTAACAAGGATCGCTAATTGGAGGGATGCCCGCAGCAGGGTAGCAGGATGGAGCTGGAGGGTTTCGCTGCTTCCCCAGCATGGGGCTGGGCTATGGTCTTGCAAGCCTGCTTGTTGAGCCAGAAATTTGGGAGTAATCCAACAGAAAGCCACTCCAAGCCTAACCTTGAGAGACAACGGGCAGGAGCCAGGCAAGGAGCTTGCTGAAGCCGGACAAATCCTGATCGCTGAGCCAACTGGAGCCAGCCTTGTCTTCGGAGCCTGCAGGACTATGTGTGCATTTTTTTGGGTAAGCAGGTAAGATTCCAGTTGATTTTTTTAAACAGTTCTGCGGCTCGCTGCATGTTTGGTGACCACTCAAGTGACCTTGTTTCCCCAGTGATCCCTGAGTTTACATGTAGTGGTTTTAAGCCCAGTGGTATTTAAAACCTAAAGTGATAGTTTGAGTAGTGTGTGGTGGCTTAACTGATCTGAGCAAAACTGGGGGACAAATCTCAGCCCCAAAGCATCATTGATTTTTTAAAAGTCTAAATTCCTTCATTATTATTATACATTTTGCTTAAAATTAAGTACAGTGGGATTCCTGAATAACAGAGAGACACCTCTGCTTTTACATCTCATCACAGTAACTGTTGAGAGAACTGTGTTGTATTCATTAAAATGTAAGAGATGATAGCATCTCTTGGTAATGACCATTCAAGCGTATTCTGAAATTCAAAGCACAAAAAATCAAGTGAAAAAGATTGATCTTGGTCTCTTTCCTTCTTCCTTTATTAAACTTCATGTTCTCAAGCATTTCAACACAATAATGTTTTTAAATGTAGTGTAGATTAAATGCTTATATAGTCAAAGGACTCCCAAAGCTGGGTTTTCAAGGTAAAAACCCAGCAAATATAACAAGATGTATGATAAAATACTGAGACCTGCAATCAGCTTACTAACTTAGTAGGCAAATAGATAAGTTGGAAATTGGCCGGGGATGGCAGGAGATGACACTTCAACTTTTGCAAAGAAACACCAGGAAGATTTTAGTGACCCACTGAAATGACCCATTTGATCAAGAACACGGCAGCATTGAACAGTGTCCCCAACACCCAGAAAATTATTTTTTTCTGTTAATGAGGATTTTACAAAATCTCCCAGTCATATTGCCCTGGTCATTAGCTTTAGGACAGAGGCACTTGGCACTCCAGATTATTTTCTGCAGCCTGTTCCAAGAAAACTGCAGGAGTCATGTTTTCCTTCCAAACAGAAGGAAGAACATTTAAGTCATCAGTCCGTTCTTTCAAAAATAATTTGCTTTTCATACTATTTCTTCCATTGTTCCAGGGTCCTTCTGATAGTGACAGGACCAGCCCTAAGTCCCAGGACAAACACCTTTCTTTAGGCGAAGTTTATTTTTTGCAGGCTATGAATCTTATACATGGTTTGTGACACATTTCATCCATTGCACCTCAACTGGTTGCACCATTACTTTGATCCATGTTATTAAGAAATATTAGTGTTTATATTTTCCATAGAAAATAGCTTAAAATACAGACTTTCTTTCTTTTCCCCTTTGCTTGGCTACTGTTGATGGTTTTTTACAGCTCCTGGCTGACTCTATCAGATAAGAAATGGTGTCTGTTGGTCTGTCCATCTTCTTCCCTTCACTAACTGACAATACTTGGCTGCCCTCACTACAGAATTAACCTTATTGCTCTCGTGATAAGCACAGTGAGAAGCAGATCAGTTTACCAACGTTATCTGATCATGGCTGCTTCCTTTCCGCAGAGGGATGCAAGAAGAAACCTTTCTCCTTTTTCTCTTCCACTGCTTCCAGTATATTTTTAGGATAAACCTTGAAGTCAGGTCTAGTAGGAAGGGAGATGGAGAGGGACTGTAGTACATTACAACATCTCTTTTTACCACAGCCTGATTTCACTTGAATCATTCTCTCTTTTACTGCTGTCTCTCGGGACTCCTCTTTTTATGCTTCAAAACTTTTTTTCTGAAATCTTATTTCTGAGCTATTTTTGATTTGTTTTCATTCCCCTATTTTATTATTCACATCCAGAACGCATGCATAATCTTTAAAAAAATAAAAAAACCAACATAAAAAACCCTATCCAACAATCAGGCTGCAACTACTCAAAGATCAGTAAATGTAAAGTCTTAAAAATCTTAAACTTAGCAGTTTGGCAGCGGGCAGACGGGGAAGTCTCTCTGCCCCCTGCTGCATCATTCTCCCCTCTCTAACTAGCACAGGCTTTAGTACTTTTTTGAGCCAATTCAGTTTGCTGAAACAGCAGACCCAGTTTACTTTTGCTGGGTTAGTTATCTTCAGGACCAGTGAGCTGTGATGGCTCAGGCAGGTGGTTTCCAGGAGTCGGGGCCATGTAAGAAGGTGGTGGGAGAGTATGGCCAGAAGTGGGAATGGGGTGAAACTGGTGAAACAGAATTTCTCTGCTTTACTGGAAGTGGGTGGTAAGTCTAACCCTTTCCAAGGAATAACTGAGGGTCAGGGTCATGCAATGCTCAGTAAGCACTGGCTGAGGAGCAGATCACCGTGAAGAGAGGAGCAATATGAGTCCACACCGGCCCCATCCCACCTGAGCATGCCGGTCAGATCGCTTTCTTCTCCTGTGTTGTGTTTGAGGCTTTAACAATGCCTGAAAGTGATCCCTCCAGGCCAAATCAGCATCTTCATGACCCCTTGGCGATGACTCACTTGCCTGTTAAATTTGGGCATGCTCTAGAGTGGAGCAGGAAAGTTCACTAGCACAACACGTTAGGTTGCTGAAGAGCTAAGGGCTTGAGACAGTGACAGGTTAGCTCTATCCAAGGTTTCCTTCCCTGCACCTCAGTCCCCCTCAGCCCCAGCAGCCTGCAGCAATAGAAGACTGCCTGGCTGGCAGGGCAAGCCCTGCACGTCTCCACTGCAACCTCATCGGCGTGGACATAAGCCTCAGAGACCTGCGGGGGTACAGCACACGCCTACTGACCTTATGCTTTAAAAACCTTTTTTTTTTTTTTCATTCGAAATGAGAAAAAGTGGGTGCATTTTCATGAGAAAGGAGAAGCAGCGCATCCCAGACAGCTGCTGCCACCCCAGTTTGAAGTCCCCGTTTCAAAGAGCAGGGGCTGGAACATCGCCTGAAGCTTATCAGGCTTTTTTAGCATAAACAAACCAACCTTGTTATCCCCCGCCTGCCTTCTCGGGCAGGTTAGGAATCACACAGGCTGAAATTTCCAGCAGCACCACCAGCCTGCCCGAGGCAGGCCCCTGGCACGCAAAATGTCTGCCTGAAGAGTCGAAACCTGGAGAAGTTATCAGCAGGGGAGGGCAGGTGATTGCTCTCTCCTTGGGTCGAACACAAGCCTTTGGGAGCCTTAATAATAACAGGCAGTGCGTCCCAGCTCGAAGCAGGATTCTCAGGTTATCGGAGCAGAAACCTCACTTATCTTCCCGACGTTATCACGCGTGACCTTACGCCTTTCTTGATCTGCTTTGTGGCCGCTCTCGCTGGCTCTGCTTTCTATAGCTGTGCTTCCCAGCTTCACCCGTGCCCTGCCTGTGAGCGAGCCCGTGCCTCTGCTCCTCTGACGCTGGATTACCTTTCGGATTCACGGCTCAGTTTGTTTCCAGGAGATTGCACTTTCTGCAGTCTCTCTGTGCTGCTGCTGAGTAGGGGACCGTGGCATCTTTAATCTCCCCGCGTGAAGCCCCACCGCACCCAGCTGTGTGTGGATGACAGTGACTTCAAAGGGTGCCTGTGCCAGCCTGGCAGTACCACGGCTGCGGGGCATGGAAATGTGAGAGGAAGATTATTTTTTTTGCCTGTTGTGATCATTTAGGCATCCGTCCTGCAGGTATTCATGCGCACATGTATTTTTCATCATAAGAGCCCTAGGGAATCTCATTTATCTCAGAAAGATTAAATCCCAGTCTGCTGCTGCTATGCCTGCATCTCGCAAAACGCTGTCATACGGAAACCATGGCTCCCCTGGACTGGCAGACACCTCATCCCCACCTCTTTGGTCTCCTGGGGCTGTGTTCAGGGGGTGGCAGAGGGGAACACTGCAGGGCTCTGATCCCAAAGCCCAGCACGGAACCTCACCCAGCTCTGTCGGTGCTAATAGGGCTGCACGACTTCTCAAATCAAGCTGGGTCTCCATCACTCAAGCAGAAGAACCTGCCCACATTTGTTGATGTAGATGGGCCTCTGAAGTCCCTGCTAGCTCCTCTGGGCATTGGCATAATTGCTCTTACACCTTGGAGCTCCTGCCATTAGGGATGGCTAAAGCACAGAGAAGCAAATACTCTGTCATCCATCTCCAGCGTGTGGTTTCCTTGCCATCAAAAATGTCCCAGTGTGCAAGACAGAGCCATTTGGGGCTAGATCACTCAGTTTTGGGCCAGACCAGCTACACAACTTAAACAGAGAGCTAACCTGCTTCTGAGGCTGTAATTCTTCAAGGTGGGGTGACCGATTTAATCACTTACTGCTAGCAAAGCCACAACAAAAGTATTTTGCCTCCTTCTTTCTCAAGATCTGCTACTATAAATCTCTGTGTCCAACTCCTTTTTTTTTTTCTTTCTTTTAATGAAAACGGCCTCTTCCATGAAACTGCAGTTGATTTTTGCTTTAAAACCCATCTCCCTTGTTTAACGTCTCTTCACACCCTGCACTGCAGAGCTGTAGTACTCCTCCTAAGCAAAGGATAGCGATTGCGTTTTCTGTTAAGTAATGTTACTGCTTAATGGCCACAACGGAAAAATGCTTTCACCTGGTAATTGTTAATAACGATGTAATGGCTGTAAGTCTGATACATATTAGCTGAACACTATTTGGAGCTGGGGAGGACCTGAGCAGGGTAATTGCGCAGTGATGCTCTAGTGACACTGCTCTCTTTTTCTCTCATGTGAATCCAGGCTAGTGTTTATCCTTACAGGAGTGAGTAAACACACAGTCAAACCTTTGAGGACTTCTCGTACCCTACAGAAACAGCACGAGCACAGTAACAACTACATGATAGAGCAGGAGAGGCCACACAGTAGCATAAAATTATTTATTTTCACTCAGGTAATAACTGGGTTAGGAACACCTTCTTAAAGATAGCAATTTAAACTTTTATTTTTCATGCTGATTAATACAGATGCAGGGACAGCATGGGACATGCTATATAACTTTGTTGTTGATAATCACTTATTAATCAGAGACAGTAAGATAAGAAGCTTGCTGCCTTTTCTCCGTGAAGAGAAAATGGGGGAACACAGATCAGTCATACTTTGAAGCATGCAGTACCTGACGGGGGAGCTTATTTTTCGGAGGCCTAACCTGGTTCACTGCTGAACAAATTTTAGGCACCTGGACAAGAATAATTTTGGTCTTGTTGATTCTAATGCAACATTTGTCCTTGGGTTTAGTAAATTCAACACTTACTCTTGGTCATTTCATATGAAATTTTTGTCGTGGGGCTTTGGTTGGTCATTTCATGAGAAACAGTGCTACAGAAAAGAAAAAAAAAACACAAAAAACCCCACCTTAATATCAGTATAATCAAATCTCTGAATAATTACGAAGCCACTAAATATGCCCATGGAAAAGCTTTTCCATAGTAGTAATCTTGCATGACTTATTAATGTGTTTTGTGCTTAAAGCCAGCCATACTGAAATGTTTGGAGAGGAAGGAGAGAACTGCACAGCAGAGAGAGGGCTTTTTCTTTTTATCTGAAAAAGGAGCATATGTTGTACAGTATATATTTTAGTAAAGAATCCAAAACCCTCAAATCTCCACTACTGTCACCATTCCTATACAGTTCCCATCAAACCTACAGTCTCAATATGTGAAACAATCAATCAGTCTCCCGTAGCCAGGGAGAGATCCTGCTGCCTGAGGCACAGATTGATTTCCCTGCAAGCGCACAGACAACTCCAGGCTCGGCTAAAAAAGCAACAAAGTAAAACCAAGGCTGACAGAATACCTTCATTTTGGTTTAATTACAGACAAATTCCACCTCCTCTTATTTCATCAGAGGTTTCTATCCCATATACATCTCTGATTTCCACTTCAACATCATATATTTTCATTTAAAATAAGCTCTCACACACAGAGAACTAAACTCTTGTATGTAAATAAACAATACAAACCAGGAATCTTATTCAAAGATGGAAGCACATTCTCTGCATAGCAGTATACTGGAAAACGTATCTGCCTTTTCCCTTCCCAGCCTGTGTGAGCAGCTTCAGGAATAAATTATCCAAAATGATCTGAGGCTGAGTTTGTGACAAGAGCAATTACGGTTATGAAACATGTATATTTTGTTTACCAATATTCAAATTCTGTGCACGGTCAATGCATGTGCAGATAGGGAAGCCGCCTCGCTTCTGGAGTGCTTATAACCTAATTGGATGTGTAATGGGCTCAGAGTCTTACGCTAGAGGAAATATATCAGATGGGTGTTAGCAAGCATGTGAGAGGTATAAGACATTTTTCTTGGACAACATTTGAATAACTTAAGAAAGATTGTCTTGGACTATGTGGATCTTTCTTAATCAAGGGCAGTTTACTTTTTTTTCTTGCTAACTGACAGCCTCTGTCACAAGTACTTGCCTTGATCCTGAAACATGAGGGTATACAGGGATGTCAGAGGTTCTGAATTATGCAGGTGGTCAGCCCAGAGTGATGTCTTCTAGCCTTAAAACCAATACATCTTTCTCAGATGTGAAAGAAAGGAAAAGACAGGTGGTAGTGCCGAGTTTGTACATTTACAAATCCCCTATGAAATTGTTTGCTCCAAACTTATACAAAAATGTCAGCTGAAGCCAACTTTCCTTCAACTGAACCATTACCGGTTTCCCATCAATTCCATGGCAGTGGCTTAAAGCAACACCTGAAAAATGGATGACGTTTGATGACAGAGCTACAAGGAGCAGAGGGGCTGCAGGAAAGCAGCAGAGAAGGAAAAGGGCTGTAGCATAACAGATCAGAAAGAGCAAGGGGCAAGAGAGGGACCCATTTCTGTAAGGCTCTGACAAATTACATTTACTCCCAGAAGTCAAAGACTTGTGCTTATGCCTCTTGCTGAGGATGAATTCTGTGTGGCGAGTGGTAAGGATGTTCTCTACTCTGCCTTCACAAAGCAGAGTAACAAAGATGTGTATTTTCCCATCACTACACTGAGACCCAAACATCCGACTGGCTGACTGCCACAGGGACCGACTGACATAAGGGCTTATAACTGAAAATCCAGGTTTGATCTGTGTTCTGTTAACTGTTCAGTTCCAAAGGCTTCAGCGTCTTTCCTCAGTAAACACACATGATGATCAATACTTTCAAAGGCCGTTGACACAGCCTTAAAGGCATCCCATCTGTGTCTATCGTCGGAGAGCTTCTCATCTCTGTATATTCACATTAACATTCACAGGGAATGAAACCGTATTAAAAAAAAGACATTGAGTATGAGACCTCTAAATAATACCCAAATGGATTTATTACAGAGTGTCAGTGTGTTGCAACATCCAAATGAACATTCAGGAGAGAAGCCCCAGAAAATATCAGACCCACACAGTTTCTTTCAGGCAACCCTCCTGTACATCATTAAGTCTTGCCTGTAGTAAGTCAAGCCAAACGCAGCATGCAAACGTTTCTATATTTCATCCTCTGCTAAATAAATGGGTTTCTCCTATTGTTTTTTAATGACAGGTGTTTCTCTTTGAATTTTCATGCATTGCCATAGGTCATTCTACCCTCAGCGTAAAGTTTTGCCTGCCTGTGTGAGTGTAGATGATAAACCCCAACGTTCAAACCTGCGTACAAGTGAACAGACCCCTGCATGCCACATTTTTTTAAAAGTGTCTGTCCTTGCACTTGTTAAAGGACAATGTTCTTCCACCCTACCCTTACATGAAGAACTTCCCTAAGCCAGCTAGATATTCCTAAAAATGCCCGGAGTCAGACTTATTCAGGAGAGCTCTCCTCTCTGTTAGGCATTTGTTTGAAGCCAAGAATAGAGCTCAGCCGCAAAAAGAGACCTTGGCAGGTCTTGGTAAGAGTTCAGTCTAAAGATTTTAGAAGAAATCCGTGTCTGATTTAACCGCATGTCTCCAAACAGCAAACACAAAGCAGGCTGCCTTGCCCCGAGTCCCCCTGCCCAGCCCGCCAGCACAGCACTTCCCTGCACAGCTGTGTTAGTCAGAGATGTGGCGGAAAGTCACTTCTGACCATTTTTGTCAGTCCACCCAGAGGGATGCTGAGACTGCGCTGGGACACGTGTGCCCTGGGGGCACCGCGGCTACAACTGCATCCCTGGAAAGGCAAAGTATCTTCTGAAGTGGACTTGGCTTAAGTCCTCAGGATATCTGGACTATAAGCTGGTAAAAACAGGGTGGTGAGGGGGAACAGACCAACCTTTACAGACATAATAACTGATGAACAGATCTGAGGATTAAACGTATACTGCGGCTGCTGCGTTCAGCTTGCTCTCAGCTTGCCCAAAGTGAA
This sequence comes from Arenaria interpres, assembly GCA_013399435.1. Lineage (NCBI taxonomy): Eukaryota > Metazoa > Chordata > Aves > Charadriiformes > Scolopacidae > Arenaria > Arenaria interpres. The sequence continues at coordinate 141,999 of VXAK01011373.1, read as the reverse complement.
GCTGAGCTACTCAATCGTTAAGCTGCTTTTGTTAAAAATACTTTCTGTTTATTCCCCAAACACGGCATTCTTAATTAGACCCATAAATTACTTTTTTAGTCCTGTTGTGTCGCAGCATGAAAGGCAAATTTGGAAATGGAATCTGTCAAATCTACAAAAGTACATACACCGTGACCCATCTGTGCTACAAACTGCAGCTTTCATCAAAGCAGTTATTTTCAGTTGTTTCCTCATTGGTCAGCTGCAATAAAGAAAATATTAAGAAGCAAACAATAGCATTACCCGAGACTCTGCTAATATTCCTCTGTGTCCGTTCGCTGTTCTTTACTCTTAACAGTTTCATCCATTCCCTCCGCTACAGAGTGTGCATTCACACCCCCGTGTGCACACACACGCGTGTGCACAGACAGACAAAGAGCAGCCTTCCAGCAAGGAAAATACCCTGCATGGGGCTACGGACTGCTGAAGGTTAAAACATTTCTTCATAACACCCCACAGTTGTTGTCAGGGCAGGAGTAAGACACCACAATGATTTTTTTCTAAAGAACGCTGGCATGTTTTTTGAGATTCCTCCCCTTCCTCCAGCAAACAAATATTTTATCAGTTTACCTTTAAAATAATATGCTTGCTGTCTCCTTCCCAAGTGCCTAGCCGGAAGAAATGACCTTTCCAGCCACAGAACAAGTTTCTCTTTATTTCGCCATGTCTTGCCTTCTGCAAGCAGGGCAAGAAGCGACCAAGGCTGCGAGCGCGGGAGCCACGGGACTGCCGGGGATGCCGGGCGTGAAAGGCGCGTTTATTCTGCCTCTCCCGAATCCCAGCCCCTCGGCTGCTCGCATCCGGACCCAGTGTGGAGAATCACATTTCTGCTTAATCAGGCTGGCTGCCTGGAGAAAAATGATTGCAAGCAGATGTACCCATGTTCTCATGTGGAAGGAATTTGGGCTTTTGTGTCGGCTGTACGATGAGCAACCGGCACCCAGGAGTGTTTCAGTGCTCTTTAATTTCTTCCAGGTGTTGGGAGCCAGTATCCGATGGTCCGTGCACACCTAGGGTCAGCAGGAGGACCAGAGGGAGGAGGCAGGACCGACAGGCTGACCTTACTGGGGGAAACAAGGCTCCATCCCATGCTCCTGGCAAATGCCAGCCATGCTCTGAACCTCTCAAGGCTGCAGCAGCAAAGCTATGTTTTACCCCAGGCACAGTGGTTTTTACCTCTTGCTATGGGTAATCCAGGAGGAATAAACAGAATGGACATCAGAAATCTCAAAATAACTTCCCTGGATCTGTAACTAGTCAGGGACAGGGTCAACGAGTGTGGCATCTGCATACTGAAAAGGTCTGGTTTTCAGTGGGACACGCCAGTGACACTGCAAATGGCCCAGGGAAATCACAATCATTTTAAAGACACTTCCAGTTCAAGAGAGACAGGGGACTACTGGAAAGCATCCAGCATAGGGCAACTAAGATGATTAAGGGGTTGGAGCATCTGCCTTGTGAGGAAAGGCTGAGACAACTGGGAACTCTTTAGCCTGGAGAAGAGAAGGCTGAGGGGAGACCTTATTGATGCTTATAAGTATTCAAAGTGCGGTTTGAGGGGGGATGGAGCCAGACTCTTTTCAGTGGTTCCCAGTGACAGGATGAGGGGCAGTGGGCACAAGCTGGAACATGGGAAGTTCCATTCAAATATGAGGAAGAACTTCTTTACGGTGAGGGTGAGAGAGCACTGGATCAGGCTGCCCAGGGAGGTTGTGGAGTCCCCTTCTCTGGAGATTTTCAAGACCCACCTGGATGCAGTCCTGAGTGATGTGTTCTAGGCAATCCTGCTTTGACAGGGGAGTTGGACTAGATGATCTCTAGAAGGTCCCTTCCAACTCCAACAGTTTCGTGATTCTGTGATTCTGATGCAGTTACAGCTATATTTTGGAGGCATATTATGCATTTTTAGCATCCAACAGCTAAGACAAGATACATATCCAGGCACTCAGTGGAAATAACTACCCATTGGATCATACCTCAGGATGTCTGGCCACATGGGGGTGAATATTCGTGGCCACAGCACGTATCTGAACCTACAGTCACGAAGCAGCTGCATGCAGCCCACAAGTGCTTGGATACTCCATATAGGGCTCACCTAAAACAAATCAGCCACACATCCACATTCATGTAGGAGCCCTGAGAAGCAAGGCTGTATTTACTGCCACCACTTGGAAGTAATATAACCTCAAAAATACCACTACTGCAGCGTTCTATTACCATGCAAAAACCAATCCACCTAATGCAGGCATCTAAATTTAAAGGAACAGGACCTGGAAGCCTCCAAAAACATTTTTTGTTCTCCGTTGACTCCACAGGAAACATCAGGGCTTACTTGAAGAGTTCTAACCTCTTAGAAGACTAAAATTTAGTCTGATCCCTGAGGCTCCAATGCAGTGGACAATTTTTAACAGCAGAGATGGGTTAAGCGATCCCTGCCCTGCCTCTTCCCATACTGTTGTGTCTGCTCACACCACTCTTCATACAGCCATGCAGCGATCCAGATCAGGAAAGTGGCTTTGGCTGCAAGAACCCCAAGGGAAAAAAGAGAAACAATCTCCCCATCACTCACTTGATCTCCTGACCCACCGTGTCATTGACTGAATGAGCTGCAGTACAGCGGACAGGAGGGCACCAGGCAGGGATGAGGACTGAGCCACCCTGATGGCTCACCACCATGAACACCTTTCTTCTCCTTTCATCTCTTCCAGCATCTGCTATCCCTGCTTATGCGACCTTGGGTCCAACATTGCATCCCTTCACGAAGGCAGTTTAGATCACTAAAACAGCAGAAGAATAATCCAGCAGAAGACTAACAGCAACAATGGAGATGGGATGCTCTCATAGCTGGCTTCGTGAGCCCAGCATGGTGATGCACCCAACCAGTGTATGACATGGGCCCAGGGAGGGCATGGAAATGGGCAGTTGAACTCAAGCAACAGGGCTCTCCTTTGAACAGCGGTGAGGGGTGAGATTGTTCCAGCCACCTGGGGAACATTGTCCTGAGGAAAAGAGGTGATTTGGGAAGCACTGCCACCCAACGTGGTGGTGTAGCCATGGCGGTAGCTAACAATGGTAAAATCAGGCAGACTGGATTTCATCCCTGATTTAATTGTGGGGTGGCAGCAGCCAAACGCTCTGTGATAGTGGCTGTACAAACAGTGAGGCATGATGCCACTTGCTTGTAGGTATTCCTTAAGAAGCTCTCATGTCTCTTCTGCCTGGTTTGCCAGAAAATGAAGAAGCCTCTGAAGAGACACCTGCTCAAAAGCCACTCGATGCCAGCCTCTGGTATTTTGTCCTACAAAGGCTTTAAAATCCTTGTCCTTCTGCCCTGACCAAAGGTGTTGTCTCTTGTGAGTCATTTCACTGCAGCAGGCAAAGAGCTGCCAACCAGAGCGGTTTCAGGACAGAAATCCAGTATTCCCAAGGCTTTTGGGTTGGGAGGAGAGACATATCTTCCCTTGGTCAGTCTTACAACAATGGGAACAAAAAGGGACTCCAGTGGCTTGGTGGATTTTTATCATCTTACTAGCTCAGACTTTTGCAACAAGAAGATAATGCATGTTCCCAAGCATTAATCTTCACGCAGGTTTGTGTCTGGTCTGTACTGCATGCACCTTGCTTGGTCTTTAGAGACTGAAGCACGTGCCAAAGGATCATCCTCATGGTACCTTATGGCAGGATGCACAGAGATGCTCCTGTGTGGCCTCCGCAGCTCAGGCTTCATGCAGTTCTCTTCTGTTGTATGCATCCAACTCGCAGCTCCCTGACCCTTACCGTCTAGGTGTCACAGAGCAGGGTTTGCTGAGGAGACCCAGCCCTTCACTGTAGACCCTCACAGAGAACTGTTTATGCTGATGGCCACTCATGGGGGAGCTTCTCTGCTCCCTCCTCCCCACCAAAACATCCCATGGGATTGCCCCCCAGCCAGAAAGGCGTGCCAGGGGGACATTGGGATGGCTTGTGGGGGGCAACTATATCAGTGACGCAGCAGCAAAGCTCATGAATGAGAACAATCCTGGTATATGGCCTGATCCAGGCTCCTTCCGTGGGCTGCCTTTCCCTGCCTGAACATTTGGCACGTGGATCATTATCGCAAGTCACATATCAGATGGAAACTTAATTCCTTGCCTGTCCGGATAAAACACAGACAGGCAGAAACACTAGAAGAAACCTTCCACAACACAGAAACTGAGCCAAGCGAAAACTTTGTATAAAAGAATTTCTGTTTTTATACATATTCGCCTTTCTTATAGTCCATGACCAGGTTCTGCATTTTTCTTAATCAAAACTTTCCTGCAGAGTCCAGTGCCCGGAAGAAAAGCTCTTAAGCAATACCCCAATTTGGAGGCACAAATCTTTGAGCACTACAACCAGTTGCCCAGATATATTTTTTTTTGGTAGCAACTAACAAAATAAGGACTATGAAGACAGTCATGAGACAAATCAAGTAAGACTGGGTGAGAATTTCGCCTCGGTAGATAGCCTTGTGCTATTAAACCGGTAACTGGAGCAGAAAGCTACTTCTAGACAGATGCAAAGGGAAGGAAAAAGAAACAACAAAGGGGGGCTGACGAGTCATTAGTCTGAATTACTGGAAAATGGGCAGCAAACTGACAGGTAGCTTCCAGCAAATTTTTACTTAAAGGTTTAGCAGAACCTTCCCAGTTAAAGCTTTGAGAGGAATTTCATTCCCGATCACTAAGAAAGGCTTAGATGTTAGCCCGAGGAAGCTTCAATATTTAGAAAGCTGATGATGCAACTGCTATGGGGAAATGTCAGCAGAAGGTGGCTGCTTTTAGCACCAGGGGAGACGGATGAGAAAGGAAAGAACACAAATCTTGTTCATGAAGATATTTTATTTCATATTTCTTGACCCATATTATTTAAATAGCACGTCAGCCCAAATTAGAAAGAGAGACAGTTTCTATTTTGACATCTGTGATTTTGTTTCATGTTGCCTATAATAGTGGTAAACAAATCCTGCAGTTACTGAGCTATATAGAAACTAAAGCAGCTATTTTGGGGAAATTCTTCCTGTTCTCCTGCGGACTCTGCCTCTTTTGGCGGCTGCTGCTGCCTCCTCACATTCCAGCCACGGCTCTGTTTATACGTCTGTATTTCACAGTACCACTAACTCAGACTGGAACGCATTTATGCCTCTCTCCTGTACGCTAATGGACCACGCTATGAATGGCCCCTTCTGTGAGGACATGGGCAAGCTCTCCGAGCTGAGTAGCATATTGTTGAAGGCATCGATACACAGGTACTCTGCTGCCAGCTTTATTCCATAAATAACTACAGCAGCATTTTGGGGGGGGGTAGAGGGGAGGGAGGGAAACCTGCAGTATCCCCTATCCCAGTTAAATGAGTGAATTCCATCATAATCCCCTTCCCGTTCAGACTTCAATACTTGTCTCAAGCAGATGGCTCCATAAATAATACATCCTAGGAAACCTGATCAGCCACCTCTGGGATACGCTTGAGCTCCTGTCTCTCATCATATCATCACTAGATTAGCTCTGGGAATTCTTTTAATTTAATCCTTTTAACAGGTCATGTGCACAAGAAGCGGTGACTGAGAAATTAGATGCGTTCAGTCGGGCTAAACAGTCGGTAGTCTGGAGCTGGCAGGTCCCTGCTTGCTACTTTTGGGGGGCTTTAGCCACCACACTCAGCTGCCGACCCCTTGCTGCCCGAGCCTGAGGCAAGGGAGCCCAGGACCGATGAGGCTGAACATGAGGAGGCCGGGAAAGAGGGGTCAGGGGACAGAGTATCTGAGCAGTGCTGTCACACATGGCCCCTGGGGGCTCAGCAGGGAAAAAGGTCCTTTGAGCAGGGAGGCACTTGCTGCCTTCTCTGGGAGTCAAAAATGTCATTTTTATTTTAGGATGTAACAAGGAAATCTATAAATTCCAGTTTCTCTGTCAGTAGTACCCCCCACTTTTTCAAATGACTGAATTTTAGCAGGTGGTCAGAGAGGTCCCATAGGATTTATTCTCAGCCTCCCCCAACCTCAGCGCAGGCACGTGGGCAGAAATACCAAGTACCGGTGATGAGGTGGGTCCCTCTTACAGTTACCCCTGTGGTGATGCCAGTCTCAGAGCTTCCCATCCTCCTCCCCTGCTACAGCCTGAGCTCCACACACATTGGCAATATGGGCAGTCCCGGCTTGGCCGGTCAGGTCCTTTGCAAGCCGAACTTCATCCCCCCAACCTCCACTGTGCTGGGAAACGTGTTTACAGCACTGCTCTGTGAACAGCTTCACCAAAATGACCCCAGCTAGAAAAACACCACAACCTTTTCTCAAAGCAAAGCAAGCAAAGAAGAGCCTCCATTTGCTATTGTTAAGCTGCCGCTTCCCAAGGCCTCAGTGGGCAGATCTGCCACCCAGTTTTACCCAGGCAGCAGCAAACTGTGATGCGGAGGATGGAGAAATGAGACTCTTCTGAATTATATCATAGAATCATAGAACAGTTTGGGTTAGAAGGGACCTTAAAGATCACCTAGTTCCAACCCCTCTGCCGTGGGCAGGGACACCTCCCACCAGACCAGGTTGCTCAAAGCCCCATCCAGCCTGGCCTTGAACATTTGCCAAGGAAATTGCGCTGCACATCTACACCCCAACACCGCAGTCCAGACACGCAGCTTATGCTTCTAGCATGGGAACCACAAAACAAGCCCCTCCCCTCGACTTCCACTGTCATTCCCTCCTTTTCTTCTGGTTTCTCCAGGCACTAGGGCAGCCGAAGCCCTGGGTTGGTTTGGGCCACCTTCACTGCATGCATCTGCAAGGATGGATGTGTGGCATGAAGCCAGGGGAGGAAACGTGTCTGTAGGTACCGGGGAGAGAAGTGAGCACAGGGACTGCTTTTCATGTCTGTGGAGCCACAGCCTCGTCCCCCCGGTCACACAGGCTGCAGTGGGCAAGCTCAAAGACCCATTTCCAAAGGGTTTGGAAACCACCCTGCTTCTTTAAAAAATGGGACCGGAAAACAAAAGCTGGGCTTGAGTCCTTATCTGGAAATGTCTGCAGGGTGCAAATATTTGAAAGTAGCACTGCTAAACCAGAATGGCTTTTAAATCATAACAAATCATATCTTGCATTTCTGTAATGCCTTTCATCCTATGTTCTCTTTACAAACATAAACACATGAAGTTCAACAACACATCTGGTGAAGTATTGTGCTGTGTGGGAGCTGTCACATCCCAGTTCGTTAGATGAGCAGACATGTGGGGTCGGTAGTGACCCCTTGCCCCGCATCAGACAGGATATCTGCGGCAGCGGCTGGAACGTGACCAAGATCTCCTGACCACCAGCCTTATGCTCGAGTTGGGAGATATCTTTCCCTGGTAGCCCCACAGATTTATTTGTCAAGAGGCTGGGTCACAGATCCAGCAAATAAAATCTTGAAGGGGGGTAACCGCAGGGGACAAAGCAAACTCAACTTTTCCAGCCATCTTTTTTGAGCAATTCAGTGTCTATCCAATGCATCGGCAATGCAGAGATGTCACCCCATTTAGGTTTCTGTCTCCGGCATGCCCGGTTGGTATCCTACTGGAAACCGATTATCAAGAGACACATTTACTGTGTGGCGAATCAGAATTTGTTATTATCACCACCCCATTAATTTCCACACACATCTGCTGGAGTACTTGTTTCTGCCTGTGTCTCACATTTATCTTCATCTAATCCACTTTTTACTGCCCTTGTCTTAGTGCCAGCAACTATCATGAGGCGCTGTAAACGCTTGTTAGTTAACCATTTGCGATCGCCAGCTCTTCGAACTCCACATTATGCTAGTCGTTGGAGTTTAGCAAGTTTAAGTTCTGCGATACCGAGATTATTTAACTAGGTTATGAAATAAGTCACCAGCAAGCACCCTGAGCTGGTGCCAGCCCCCCAGGGGCAGGAGGGGGAGAGGAATTTGGGGATTTTCAAAGAGGTCCAGGAACTAATGAACCCAGTTCCTCCTGGATGTCAGTGGGGCTGGGATGTACTCAGCCCATGCCAGCTTCTTTGAGAAAGCTCAGCCTAAATCCTTTGATAAGCAGATAAGTCATGAGGTTCTGCACGTCCTAAGCCCCGATGCAGCAGGAAGGTGGAGTGCTGCTGGCTGGTCTGAAACCTCAGCCTCAGCCTCAGCAGCCTTTCATCTCCTGTCTTTCGGCCACTGTCCAAATAGGACACATCCCCAGCGAAGGGGAAATGTTGCTGAAAAGACAATGCACCCTGCTCTCAGACACGCTGTCTTCCTCTCTGCGCCGACTGCCTACAGGACACCTCAGGTTAAAATGTTTTCTGCTGAATCAAAAAGAATTCCTCCCATACTACTTGACAGCCTCTTTTCCTCTGTCAAATGTAATTAGCTTCCCCTAATTAAAGGGCTGCAGCCAGGCTTAGCAGGAAGCCAGAGGAGCTCAGTCCTCAACCAACCAGCTTTGCGTTTCTGCTTAGTGTTCAGGCAGATGAAGGTGAGGAAGCTCATCCTGACCCCCTCCAGGGCATCACAGAGCCTTGGCCATCCCTTCTTTGGGGACAGGAGCAAAGCCTGGGCTCCAGCAGCCCAGGAGGCTGCTCTGCTGCCAGACAGGGGTGGGCAGCAGGAGGCAGCTCATCCCGGGGCTTGTGGGACACCACACTAGCAGGTGGTCTGTGCTCAGCATGGTGGACACCAGCAGATGTTACCCAAGTGTTTCTTCTGGTCTAATTCCATATCTGGTAATGGGCTAAATAAAACGTAAAAGAGGTCTTGATACCATCATCCATAACCAAATGATTGCCTTGGTGTGCTGTGATCTGTCCTGTTAGGATTTATTGTGCCCAGCTGCAGTTAAACTTCTTCTTTCTGCCTTCGTCTGACACACATATCTAGTAGCCATACATTGACAGGACCCAAATATCCCCCCAGAGCCCCTCGGGCAACTGCACAAGGCCTGGATGCAGGGAGGTTCATTGTGCTAATGGCCTTGGCAGCATGTGCTAGCACTACCCAGCCACAGCGTGCTGCCCAGCCTCCCCGCAGAGCCAGGAGACAACAAACCGGGGGATCATCCTATTTTCATCTCACAGCAATCCCCAGCAGTGCAAATACTAGGCATGTGTCCATGCCAGAACCTCCTTCGGACTGGATCCCCTGTAACGTGCTCCCTCTCGCCTACTCGCGCCTCCATGGCTTTGTACAGATTATGTGCAGCTGATTTTAAGAGAGCGGCATTTTGCGAAGGGGGTGTGTTATCATAAACTGACAGAGGTGCCCAGTGTAGTGGTGAACGGAGCCCACCTCCTCCCCTGTTCAGGCACTCTGACATCCCATTAACTTCAGCAGTAGGAAATTGCATCTTGTGTCAAGGTTGAATTCATTCTGACTTCATTTTCTACCGGCTGGAACTTGTTACCCCTGTGACTGCAACTTTATACCACCCCAACATTCCCTTATCAGACAGAATTTTCTGTATGTAAGAACATCAGTCACTGCTCAGCTTCCTCCTTAGCAAGAAAGTCAGCCTGTCTACCTGAAGTCACACCTGGGAAGGCTTGGTCTCCCTGACAGAGGGGTCATCCTGACTGTCCTCATGTGGACTCTCCCCAATATTTCCTCATCCTCCATGCAGCCTGGACCCCGTAACTGGGAATCTCGCTCCAGAAGTGGTCTTGCCCATGCTGCATAAAGACACGGCAATGTGCCTGCTTCTGTCTGATGCTCCTCTTCTTATGCAGCATTGCCCTGGGAAGTTGTGTCAAGGAGGTTACTCACAACCACTCTCACCGCCTTCCTGAGATAGACTCTCCCATCTTACAGGTATTCCTTATATTTTCCAAGCTGAAATTTGCCTCTATTTTAGAAATATTTAAAAGTGTTTTGGGTGGTGATTATTCATCAGACATATCCTTTCTCAGCAACCTGTCATCTTCAATGTAGTTTTGTCCACTAACTTTCTCACAATGCATTTTATTTTACAGCACAGTTTGATTGTAATACTTAATGATTTAAATATTAGATGAAATTTCGCCAGTTAAAATTCTTGTGTGTTTTTTTTTTTCCCCACAGGTCTTCTTGACTATAGTTAAATATGAGTCTCTTCGTCTTCAGATTTGTTTCTGGTGGTGGCTTGAACTGTAATGCTGGCTGACACAATGATGCTCCAGGCTCTTGTATTGTAGAAGGCAAGAAAACTGTTGATCTCCATGCCCAAGGTAAATCCCAGCAGCTTATTTAGAAGCAATTTAGCTTCTAAAGTTAAAGTTTAATTACTAAAGTACCTTAACCAGGTACCAGGTTAATTAGAGAGGATCAGCAAAATCTCATTCAGATGTAGTGGTTTCCTTGTTTCCATTAAGATACAGATCTGTTTCAGCTTCAATGGAATCTGCTGTGAACCTTCATATCCAAGACAGCAAAAGTGCCTGCAGCCTTTTTTCTCTTCTCGCTTGCTTTTTTTCTTTTCCCTTTCCAATTTTTGTCGGTGTTGATTACATAGTGGTACTCTGTTTCACTCCAAATGTGTAGTTCTATCTGAAACTCACTGAAGCTGATGAAAGACCTTCCATTGGTCTCGGAAGGACCTACCTGAGGCTCATAATCTATGCATTACCTCAGCAGTAAGCATCTGAGGTACATAAAGAATATAATCTCTTTCTATCATGTCTTCTTTTTGTTCCTTTTTTTCAAACATGCCATACAAGCTGCTAATGGAGCAAATGACATGGAAACATAATCTGTATTCCTACAGGTTTTGTGGCTGTGCTTGCTGCTTATTCCTTATCACCCGAAGCGATAAAGCCATGTTGGTGATACCATAATTGAGTTTAGTGGAAGTGATTTATCAGGCTGCTAACAGAGAATGAAAACTTCAGGGGGGGGGAACAAGCAGCAGGAGAATATGAACTGTTGTTTCAGAAACAAGAATCTTGGTTTTTATGCAGATGGTTGTGTTAATGAAAACCAAGGGAAAAAAAAAAAAACATAGTCACAACAATTTTGCTTACAGAGCAGATGATAGCTTATCTAAGGAAAAGGGATTTCAAAGTTCTTCCTGAAAGGTCATCTGGGTTTCATTATCTCTCTGATAACGCCTAGAGTGTAGGATCTGTTATTTGCTCCTTGCTGTTAACTGATTGGGAATAAGTCTATAATTCATTATGCAGAGAAAACGTGGAAGAGTCCCATACTTTAACACAGGAACAACAAGTATGCTTTTGGTGTTTCTTTTATGCAAAAGAACAATTTTTCTCAAGAGCCAAATCAAAGCCCTAATGGGCTCAAAAGAAAGGCCTCGCTGATTTCAACAAGAGTTTGAACCAAGAGTTTGCTTAGTTAATTTTTCTATTCTTACCTTTAGGAGTTATTATCTAATATTTGCATTGTAGGAGCACTCAAAAGCCCCAAACTCAGGGGTCCATCGTGCTGAGCTCCAGAAAAGCATCCACTAAGACATCAGGTGGTGTAAGCGAATGTGCACCTAATGGTTCCCAAGCTGCAGCAGAGGCCTGGGGCTGTCCTTGGTGTCCTCAGGCCTGGTGGCTTCCACTCTGTTGGAGCTGAGAAGAAAAGTCACATCTCCCAGCAAGGGCTGCTGCAGGAATCATGACCACCTCCCGAAGGTGACATCAACCTGCAGAGGGGGAAGCTGGTCAGATGTTTGGTACCTGCAGCCACATGCTTGGTGAAACTGCACCTCAGCAGTCAACCAGTGAGCCAACAAGTTTAAAATTAAACCAGTGCTTCAAAGTTGCTGAACAGCTTAGGAGGAAGTGCTGAGACCTGGCATAGAAAATTTAGCAATGCTAAATTGATTGAGAGCTCATACAGTTTCTGAGCAGTGGTGTCTATGTATTGTGCTTACCTTCTGATCTCACTTACTTCCTCACTAAGGGCAAAATAAATCCATTATCACATTAGGTTCAATCTTATTTGGCTGGGGAGCCATCTTTTTTGGAGAAATTCTACTTTTTGTTTAATTCATTATTTTGTTTTCCTCTCTAACGACAGAGGAACTGTGAAACAGCCCTATCAAGAATTCCTAATTTTGATAAATTAATCGTCTCCCTGTAGAGTGATCAATTACAAGAGATGCTGGGAAATGCACTTGCACGTTTCAGAATGTCTCAGATTCATTAGCTATTCCACTTGAGTTATGAGCTAGTGAGCAAGACAAAGAAAATGCCTTTGGAATAACTCTTTGCAGCTTCTGTGTTTTTAAATAGCCAGTTAACAATTTACCATTCCCTCCTTTTCAGTTGTTTGTTTTATTTTTCATATGAAAGAGAATGTAATCAGCTTTTCTATTAAATAAAAAGCTGAGGATAAATTTCCCATTGTTAAACCGTGTCTACTGGCATCTCCTTATCTCCACATAACAATTGTTATTTTCTAAATCTTCTATTTCCCATTATCCCATGGGAATTTAGTTGCTGCTTTTTCAATCAAGATTTCTCTAAGGCAAGACTCTAGAATTGCTGTGGCAACATTTTACCTCATCTTTTCTTCTCTTTTTTGGTAGGCAGGGGTGGCTTCCTTGCTTATAACTCATTCCAGAAGCCAAGCAGGACTGATCGCCATGGGACCAGCGTGGATCTTTCCCATCTCCTCTAGATCGTCCTTGGAGCTACTTTGAGAAGCCCATACCACGGTCCCCTGTGCTCTCGGTTTCAGAAAAGCCACTGGGATGTTCAGACATGCTGGGGGCGTGGTGCGGGAGGTACGTCTGGTCTGTCATGGTCAATGCCACATTCAGAGCCTTTGGCCATGTGAAGGCATGACGAAACCCTGAAGAGTTGCTTGGGTACCTCAGCCTCAGCCCCTGCATGTACCCTGATTGTTTGCTCCCCAGTTGGGGGAGCGTGGGTGCCAAGGTAATGCCTCCTGGCCAGGGCAGTAATGCAGCCATGCAGATTCATTAAATATCTGTGGGCTGAGGGTGCTACTCACAGAGCATCTACACGTCCACCATCTGAGAGACTGTGTGATCCCACCCGATGAAAGAGACGTGACAAAGAGATGAGCAGGTGTGAGGTAGTGAAGATAAGAAAGAACTGTGCAGAGGCCTCCCAAACCCTAGAAAAAAAAATGGGTGTGAAGGAGTTGTCCCACAACAAGCTCAGCCAAATTCTGCAGCAAACCACTACACCGAATAAGGAGGGGACTCGACCTGCAGGATTGCGGTGGCTGCCAGAAGTCTTTCCTGTTGGTTCTTGAACTATTGTTTCATGACTAAAGCAGCCAGAGGCCTCAGGCAAGTTTAGGACTGTGATATGCAAAGGGCTGCCTTTGCTGCACAGAGAATGGGAAAGCCTTTCTGTAAAAAGCAAATTCAGAAGAAGAGTACAGGATCTGAAGTCAAAAAGCTTCAAATAAATGAAGGCAGCAGACTTCAGGCGGTAAGCTGCCACCCTGGGCCCCTTCCTCTGGGCAACTTGGAACATTCAGAGCTCATTACAAGAATCCTGCTCCCAACCCAGACCTGAATGCAAGTAAAGGATTGTCAGGGCAGTAGTCCAGACTCTCCTACGAGCTCAGCCTGAACCACCAGTAGCAGTAATGCAATTGGAAGAAGCCTGCTGAGTCATTAAATCCAGTCTCTGGCAAGTCACAGGCAACCATATAATGGAAGGATCCACAGCCCTTCTTTGCTTTGCACAAAACACTTCATTAAGCCATGACAAACACAAGATCTTTGCTGCAGAAAAAAGCACACAACAGCCACCTCAAAGAACCGCAGAGAGGGGTCCAAATGTCCTAGGATAATGCCAGATCCATCAGGGAAAAATACACAGGTGATATTCCAGGATGGACTGCACCCTGTGTTAATTCAGGAGGCAAAATCCTCATAGGTTCTTGATTTGATTCTTATTTCTAATCTGGTGATCATCTCAGTTCTGAGTTTGAGGACCAGAGAGATGACCCAGTCACTCACGAGGTTGCTCAGTCCTACACAGAGAAGTTTTGCCTCTTGTCCACCTTCTCCCTCCCTGCTGTAGCCAGTCTCTGATCTCCAGAAGGAGAAGAAACACCAAACATGGCATCTTCTCCAAACCTTCCTTCTACCCCACAGCTAAACTGAACATCAAGGGAAGACCCTCCCTGGGTCCTACCAAAGGACCATCAGGAGCATGGAATTAAATAATCTTTATCCCATTTTGGCAGGAGTCATAAGCAATGGAACATTTTGCCAGGCAAGCTGTGGCTGAGGATCTAATTGCATTTTCATGATTTACCCCAGTTTGGAAGTTTATGTCTTAAGCCATTTCTGATCATCTCATATTGAAACTTGAAAGCTCTGGGAAGTCATACATGCTAGCAAGGGACATGGTAGGTAGGAGGCCTATTGCCTGCCAAATTAATTTATTCAGGGCAATGCAGTTTGAATCAGAGTTTAAGAAAATAAAAAATAAAAATCAGGGCACCTTTAAAAGTTCCTCAGCTCCTGCTGTTACTTTCCGGCATGATGTCATGTTCTTCTATTTTTGCAATGGTAAACGCTTCCACAGCAACAATTTTGATGTCACAAACAGAAAATAATGATTCCAGGAGAGAGAGAGATACAAAGCAGGAGCAGATGACCTCTTTAAAATGAATAATAATAAACATCATCCTGTTTTCTTGCACATACCTTTGGTGACAAAAAGCTAGAAAGAAAGAAATGCAAAAATGAAGTGATATACAAGTCCCAGAACTGTCACTGAAGACTATGGTTTGTTTTAAAGCATCCAAACAAGACATAAGTGGGTCTTTTACCCTGTAGCAATTGCTGCCCAAAAAAGCCAAAACAAAATAAAAAAAAATCCTCTTTCTGCTGTGGAATGCTGACTAGAACACAATCTTAAGAACCACATCAGTGCAGTTCCCACAGAAGACAAGGTCAGAGTTTGACCCTTTGTTTTATTTTTAAACACAATTTTTTGCATTTGAACATGTAAGTAGTGGTAGTTTAAGAAAAAAAATAAAAGGCCCAGATGCTTGATGAAATGTTAGCAAGGAATCAGTTCATTCTGCTTCCAGTCGATGCATTTAATGTCCTTACTGCAGTGGTAGACCCCCAAAGTTTACTTTCAGAGGGATGAGCACACTCCAGTGCATCCGTTATTTTATTAGGGTGAAACAAATGTCTCGAAAAATGCCAGAATTAAAAGAAAATGAAAAAGAAAAACCCCAGCTATGAAATTAGGGCAAATTTATGATCTGCCTCTAGTGAAGAGAATGCATAAGATAAACCAGGGAGAACAGAAGGATGCTACGTGCAGTTCTGAAGGTGGGCAAAAGAAGACTTTCATTGAAGTGTCTTGAAAGAAAAGGAGACTTCGGAAAGAAAAGCTTCTTAAACATCAAAAGATAAAGGACACCAATCAGGCTTAGCAAGTTAGTCTTTGAAACGTGGTACCAAGTTCCAAGTCAGCAAAACATGTATAGATTTAAGTATAACAGCACAAGGTTCTCTCATACTTCCAAAAAGGAAAGTTACTTTCACAAATGCGACTGCATGCCTCTATCAACAAAATTCCTTTGTTCTGCAGTCTGTGTTTCCAAAAATAGACCAGTAAAAGAGAAAATCCTCATGTTGGGAGAAATCAAGAGAGAAATCGGCAGCCTAAGCTGCCTATTTAAAATCATTCCCAAAGTTGGATGCATCCACTTGCTTACATCTGCTAGCGCACATCTAACCACTGCAGATAACAACCTGATTGCAGTACATAATTCAGACACTTTTTGCAGCCCAGACTGAGTACATCAAGTTGAACTCAAAAGCACCTTCCCACCACTGCTTTCAGTCCCCCACTGGGAGGATATTTTAGCCCTGTTAGAGGAGCAGGGGGAAGACAGCTGCAGCGCTGATTTTCTTGCTCAGCTGCTGAGTATACAGCAACCAAACAGGCAACACATTTGAAAAAACCACACTCATCCAGGCACATACACGTCTTATTATTGGCTTCCACGAGATAAAAGGAGAGATAGAAAGTACAGTTTCATTTCCAGCTTGCAAGAGATGATTACCAGTGTAAAGAATTTCTTCCCAATATCTAGTCTAAATCTCCCTTCTTTCAGTTTAAAACCAATACTCCTCATCTTTTTGCTTCACTCCCTGTAGACATAGTGCTTAGAGACATGGTTTAGTGATGGTTTTTATGTTGATGGTTGGACTAAATGACCTTAAAGGTCCCTTCCAACCTAGACAATTCTATGATTCTATGATAAGGAGTCCCTCCCCATCCCTCCTGTGGTCCCTCTTCAGGTACTGGAAGGCAGATATAAGGTCTCCCTGGAGCCTTCTCTTCTCCAGGCTGAACAACCCCAGCTCTCTCAGCTTGTCTTCGTCGGAGAGGTGCTCCAGACCTCTGATCGTTTCTGAGGCCCTCCTCTGGACCTGTTCCCACAGGCCCATGTCCTTCCTGTGCTGAGGGATAAGCGCAGCCACCTTATCCTTCTGGGCAGACTCCTCAAGGAAAAACTTCCACAAATCTAAGGGAGCAAGACAGGGAGGCCTGCTCTCTATTTAAAAAAAAGTTGTCATTTTCTTCTGGTCATGCTAAGGAAGCCTGAATAAGGGAGAGACAGAAGGAAGATATTTACCTATTAAAAATAAATGATTCAGAGATGAATTTTTGAGACTTGTGCCATATGGCGGGAAAACTTCTCAGGGAAAAAAAAGAAATCCTCCTGAGACTGAATTTCCTTTTGATAGGAACTTAAGCAAGGGTGTGCTCACTGTGGGCCTCTAAACACTCCTTGTTAAAGCAGATGCCTGGCTGCTTACCTGTGGCAACGACACATGGCTCTTCCTTTCATCAGCGATTTGGTTTACTTTGAGCGGTCGGGTTTGTAGCTCTTCAAGGACTTTAAAAAAATGTGATTTGTCAGTTCTCTTCCTATACACTGCTCTTTGAAATAAAGACTAGACAGCATGCAAACTACATGCTAAATAATATTTTAATGTGTGTCACCTTTAGCACCCCTGTTATTCGGAGGCAGCTGTGTGCTGGGGTGACCTCTATGAAGTGCTTTGGGAGGAAAGAGGGAAAGAAAGGCCCTGCTTGGGGATGGAGGAGGTGTCCAGGGGGTGCAGCCACACATACCTGCCCTGCCCAAACCTAAAACCTGTGCCAGCTCTGAGCCCGTTTCCCATCTGGGAGAGCTGTTGCTCTTCAGACTATAGCCCAATACCAAACCAAAGGCACTGGGCCGACTGGGAAGGGGCCACTAGACAACTAACATGCATTTTGGGGCCAAGCTACTTGGATGGGTTGTAGAGTTGATGTGTGTACTGCTGTCTTTAATTCCTGCCATGAATCAGAAGTTCCACTGTATATGAAAAGATGAAAGGTCTCCTCAGAAATTTCAATGGTTTTTAGATCAGGTTTTCTATGTTTAAGTAGTTTGTGTTGTGTTCTGCTATGGTAAGGGTCAGAGGCAGGTGTGATCTGGTGCCTGGAGCCATGACTATTGTGTGTCTCATAGTTCTTAATTTAGAGGTGTTTGCAGAGGTTAATTTCCAGTTGCCTGTGATTCTGGACACCTGGAGCTCAGTCCAAATGTCGTCTGTTGTGCTTAGAGCAGGTCACTGTGTTATTTCAGTTTTGTGATGCTGGAACCTCCACCAGGAAGCACAGAGAAAATCCCTGACAGAGGCCAGTGAAGAGATACTAGCAGAGATGAGATGTATTTATGCATGAGTAACATGAGTCTGTCTTTGGTTTCAGATGCCTCCAGATGTTCAATGAAAGCACTTCTCCATACTGAAGCAAAACACAGGCAGGCTGCATCCCAGGATCCAGGATCGGACAGGGAGAGCCTATACTTTCTCTCTCACCTGCCCATTGGGGGTCAGGCAGTGCATTGACTGCAGAGGGTCCCTTTTACTCCATCCTTTGGCTTGCACCTTGGATGTGGAGGGCTGTAGCAGGATGCACCAAGGGATCTGGGAGGAACAAAAACTCAGACTTGCGTGGGTTTTGGCTCAGATAACACACTGATGGCTTACCAGATCTGCAGTGAGGTGGGGAGTGGAGAAGAAAGGCTCCTGGGACACAAGGGATTAGACCTGCTGAGGAGATGTGGGTTCTGCCACTCTCTTCCTGCAAAGAATGTGTTAACAGCATGTGATAGACAAGGTCACCTATGCTTTTTAATTATGTATCATTTATTGCTTGAGTCCTGAAGTGTCAGGATCTTGCTCAGGCAAAGAGACTGCAGAACAACAGAGGGAAAAACGATCTTTGAGAGAAGGCTGTAGGACTTAGCTGGGACCAGTGCCGGGGAAGAGGCTGTGGCCCCTGTATGTTGGTGGTACACTGGGGGAGAGCATGGGAGCACCCTAGCAGCTGTAACACAGCTGATGAAGGTCTGGCAGTTGATGGAGAGGCCAGCTACTGTTCAGAAGCTGCTTCGACCTCTGGAGGGGCTGTACGCATCCCGTGCAGTGCTCTTTGGCCTTCTGGCTGTCACGACTAGAGAGGCTCATGGAGCTGAGAGTAAGCTAATGGTTTTTCAAAGACAGCAAAGCCTGGGGCAAAGGAGGCAGCGTGAAGCCCTCTGGTCACATGATGTGGTTATGCCCCAATTCTTTAAAAAGCAAAGATAGATGAGAGGTCTTAGACCAGGTCAAACTATCATAATGCAGTCCCTCAGGGCTGGCAATTAATCAGTAATTGGCACACACACACACACACACAAAATGGCCAGAGGAGGAGGGGGATGGGAGAATATCCCTGTGGACTCTGATCCAGCCCTGGTTTATACTCCCCCTGCCTGGATGCAGGACTTGCAGCCGTGCCAGGTCTCCTGCCACTGTCCTGAACCCCGGACACGCCAGGGGCTGCGTTCCCCCTCACTGGCCACACTTGCCAGCCTTTGTTTTAGAGGAGCAGCCTCCCCCTGCTCCCCTGCTCACTGCAGGAGTCTGGAGGATTTCGGATTTCGGCACATCGTTACATCTTTTGGCTGCTTTCCCTGCCCCCAGCCCGCTGCTGCTTTTTAAGGCAGTTTCTGAAAGGAGGGTCCATCCCCCAGGATGGCTGGCACATTCCCAGGAGCCCAGGAGAACTGATGTGACTGCTTGGCTGGCGAGCTGCCGTGTCCCAGGGGTAGGGGCACAACCCCAAGGTGCCAGGACATGTGGTGAGTTGTGGGAGGCAAAAGGGGGCCTGGATTTTTTTTTCTTTTGTTTAGCATTTTTCCATATCTTGTAAGAAGCTACGCACAGTGCTATGGCCCTCGCTGGGACAGACGTGTCCCGTCATGCAATGCTTAGCTCTCTCCTGCTGTCCCCAAAAGCCTGATCTTGCCGCTATTTCCAGCAAGGGGACAACAGCGCCTTTTGTCTGGATTTGCTTTGGGCAGCTGGGCCTCTGAAATATGAATGCATATGTTTCCCCCCACCCTTTCTTCTCCTTCCCCCCTTCTCAACAGGCTCAGCTGATGTGCTCGCATAACAGATTGCGCCTCTGGAAGTCAGACATCTGTGAGCTTTTCTTTTTCTTTTCTCCTCAGACAACTTCATTCCTCCTATCCTAATGTCGTCACAGACTGGCAGGCAGAACTGGACTCTATGAGACAAAGATTGCAGGTTCTGAAGTAGTATCTGCATTGTGTTATTGTTTTATCATCTGACACGTTGTGATGGGGTAGCTGTCACCATTTCTCTCGCTCTCCCCACGGCACATGATGGAGGTATCTGTGTCCCCAGCACCATCAGTCCCTGCCACTGCCCGCACCCACCTCCGAGAGTCCCTCAGGTGACACTTTCCATTTTCTTCTGCTTCTGTCAGCAAAAACATTAACGTTTCTTTTGCTGCTCCGTCCCTTCACTTGGCTCTGCCTTTCTGCCAACACATATGTGCCGCACAAGACTCTCCCCACTTCCCAAAATTGCAAAACACATGTTAATACAGATCCGGCTGCGAGCAAACCCCAGCGCCGCAGAGCCTGTGACGGGGCCTTGGGCACTTACCTGGATTATTACAAACTGTCGGTTAAGTACCTGAACGTATTGGGCTATGCAGGAAGATCATTGCTTCATTTTCTATTTGCTTTTTCTCTTCTGCAGGCTTTCTGTCACAGCAGTCAGACACCAAACTCCAACGCGTGCACTTAATTTTCGGTATGGATGCCTAGCAGGCGAGAAGCTGGATTGGAAACCTTTCTTTACTGCTGCATCTGGTAAAGATTATCAGCTAGGGGTCTGCAAGCTTTGATTCAGGTCAGCTGGCATCAAAGGAGACTCAAGAGTGTTTGCTTTCAATTCCAAGGGCGAACAAAATAAGCTGTTCTAAAGCTCAGGCCTCCGCCTGCCCTTCATCAGGGGTCACTTTGCGGAGGGGGGGGAACAGGAGGGAGGAGAAATGGTGTGCTGAGTAAAGTCCCCGCTTTGTTCTTCTGTGTTACGGCCAGCGTCAGCAGCCCTCCGAAAGAGGGAGGTAGCCGCCCTGCCACTTGTTCAAATATTTTGAATAATAAAGGCGTGAGTTTAATAAAGAGTTGTCCTGCTTCAGCATTTTCCCCTTTGAGCCTGGAGTAGCTGTGACCCATGGTTAGTGATCTGAGAGCGGGGGAGAAGAGGAGATTGCGATGAAGATTTAGCTTTTGTAAGGGGTTTCTTTGGATGTTGCTTTTGGACATGACAATCACTACTGCTAGTTCTTCCCTGGCTGCTGCCTCCTTAAGTCCAGAGTGGCGACGTGCAAAGCTTGAAAAACATTCTCTTTCCCAGCTCAGCATCCTCCTGGCACCAGCCATTTACCTTCCTGATCAGGCAAATTCTGCATCTGCAAATACTAATCATTTTCAGAACCTTTGCATATTCTTTCCTTCTGGTCATTTCCCTACATTTTAAATTTATTTTGTGCAAAAGGTATTATTCACTCTGTTTTTGAGCATCAGCTGTGTTGACTCCCAGGCAGAGCTGAACAGGCTGTAACCCATCATTCCTGGCTCTGATGGAAGGGAAGAAGAAGGGTCTTGCAGGGACAGCGGGCTGCGACTCCGCTGATCCAGGCTTGCTTCCTCTATGTCCTTCTGCCTCACCTGTAGAGAGAAGGGCCAGCAAATCTCCTGCCCTGTCAGAGGCAAAAGAGGAAAAACTGATCAGAAAAGTGGTCAGATCCCAGTGTGATCCATGCAGCTGTCCGCAGTAAATCACCACCATCATCATTATCATAATCATCATTATTGTTATTGCAATTGCCTTATATTTGCTCTTTTTTTTCTTTAGCCAAGTGACTACTGAAACAAAGTGGAGCAGCTTCAATAGAAAGGTGTGAGAGACACATCCCAGGGAGCCCAAGGGAGAGAGGAGGAAGCTAACCCATATCTACCATGTCTTGCATTAATGCTGGCACTTTCTGAGGGGAGAAGGCCCTCCTCTTCCTCCAGCCGTACTTTTTGAGAAGGGCTTGGTAAATGGATTTAATCCAGTGCATCCCCTTCAGGCATCCCAAAGGGACCCTGAGCACCCATCGTCCGTTTTCCAGCTGCGGAAGAGGGCACACAACAAGGTGCTGCCCATACACCGGGCATAAATGCCACTCAGAGAAACCATGGGAAGCAATGGTGACTTACTATTAGAAGAATGAAATCTACTTCTATGGATCCAGCCATTTCCCATGCTTATGAGTTGCCTGTGGGCTTTCTGTATGTCACCTCAAATGCTGTGACCAGAGAGACCAGACCAGATCATTTAAAAGCATGTTTTCAGCTTGTTGTATGAGTGGTGGTCATACAAGTCCTTCACGCCTCCTGCTGAAAGTGCACTTCTGAAACTTCCTAACAATTAAACAAAACACAGCAGGACGACAGGACCTCGGGACATACACCTCATTTCTGTACTGGGAATGGGCATGTTGCTTGTCGTGGATACATAATCCAATAAACTCAGCCTCTTTTCTATTCTAGAAAAAGTGTTCCTCAGCTTAATTTGATCCTGTGAGCAGGTTGTGATCTTTTGTAAGCTTTTGTGAATGCTGTTAACAAAAATATGTCACAACAGTTATTGGCAAACTGTTATTTCTGCTGCTTCCTCATCTATTTCCCTCTGCTCTGCATGACCGCTGACTCAGGTTTGACGACATCATGGCAAGACCAGCTGAAGCCCTTACCCCAGCCTGTTCATTCACTCCATCTCCACATCCATTAAAAAAAAATGCCTTTTTTAGCTCTTTTTACTTTTTTTTTTTTTTCTTTCTCTCTAGCTGCCTCTTTCAAGCTCTGATCTGATGGCACAGCCCCATTCCCAGTGACAGGGGACCTCTGTCTTGTAGCACCGCCGCGGGATTCACTGCTTCATCAGATCACAGCCTACCTGTTAATTCAGTTAAAGCACATGAAAAAGTGTTCTGGCTGTGGCAAAAGGATCGGGAATAAATAATGACTCCTGCTCCAAAGTGTTATTTCTACTAAAATGCAGCACATTTTAGGATACAACAGTTTGATGAATAAGCCTTCTGTCATTGACCTAGCAAGCAAATGAAATGGTCAGATATGCACCAGGGCTGAAGATTTACAGCTTTCCAACACCCTGCCAACCGCTGTTAGCCCTGTGCCTGCTCCACCATTCATTCCTACCCTCAGCACCTTCCCTGTCGTCGTCTCCTACAGCTGGAAAGCCCTTCAGCAACTCCAGTCTCATCAAACCCTCCTTTAGATCCCGCTCTGTGCTGCCTGTTAAACTGTGTAACAACAGCCCCGTGGTGGGCACGGCGTGGCTTTGGTGAGCTGTGCCAAGGACAGCTCTCCTGCCTCGCCCCTCTTTTGCTGCCTGAGGATCCCTCTGGCTCTTGGTTTGAAGGAGCTGGAAAGATGAACATGCAGCAAAATAAAACTTGTCTTTTCTTTTTTTAAATTATGACATATGGGTTGGTTTTAGTTTTTTTAACAATTTACTCTTCTTTTGGGTACAGAGTTGTGACAATAGCACAAACTTTTGTGCAGGTCATGGCTGTATCAGCTTGGGGTTGTTCACATCCATGTAGCCTTCTCTGCTGGATGTGTGGGAATCAGGCCCTGTGGTGTAACAGCACTCATGCCAGAGGGCTGTCCTCACTTAATTGTTACAGGTGGAGTTAAAGCACCACCAAAACCATTTAGGTAAGCCCTTGTGCATCACATGACAGTACAGCAGGGCTCTCCGTGCTAAAAGAGGATGCTCAATGTAGTCTATTACTTTCCACCCAGCAACAACCCATGAGTCAGGCTTGGGCAGTTACCATTCATAAGCACTTAACCTGGTATTTGCCTATAGAAATCCTTATTACAGCAATTTTCTTTCCTATCAATGACTCTTTCCATCTCTTGCTCTGGCTTTCAGAGTCATCCTCCCTTCCTGGCTTCACACCCCCAAGCTTTCTGAAAAAGCAACTGTAGATGCTGCAGGTGTACCTTGATTTCCATTGCACTAGTCTAAGTTTGATCCTAAAGCTTTGAGCCGTGGTTCAGATTAGGGACTCACAGCCTTAGATGCAGCTGGGCTGATCTCGAGAAGCAAGCTTCCTTGTTTTGCTAAGCATCTGAGAAGCTGCAGGTGATAACCCTCCTCTGGGGCCACCTGAAATACTAATCACCAGAGGGCACACCCCAGGGAGAGGATCTGTTAACAGTGACCGTTCCGTTTTCCAGACACAAAGTTCATTCTTTTTCCTGATGGAAAATATTTCTCTTATTGCTTGTTTTCCTCTTCTGGCTACTCAACACCATCTCCCTGAGTCTCTTTATTGAGGATGATAGGTATCCCCTCATGGCCCCAGAGTCCAAGCCTGAGAATACATGACATTGCTTGCAGAGATGCATAAGATTTTGTGATTTGCTTGCACAGGAGACGAGCTGTCTAGTTGTGGGGGACAGCATGGAGGAAAGCAGTAGAGCTGGCAGGGAAGACAACTCATAAGTAGACTCGCTGGGGCTGACAGCTCCTGCCTACTAGTGCTCCAACTCAAAAAGGCCCAAACTCCTCCACAGCCCAGTTACCTACGGGCACAGGGTTGATTTTGGTGTGTGTTTAAAAACGACCCACTAGTGTCATGTGCTATAAGCCCTCCCATGTGGACATGGTGGCTATAGTTCTGGGGCAGATGGGTGCTGAAGTTTCTGTACATGCCCCGGGGGGTGGATGCCCCCAGCCTTCCCAGCATAAAGCACAATAGAGGAGGTCTAGATGTCCTGAGCTGGACTCCTGTGACTTGAGCATATGGGAACATATTGTACCAGAAGCTACAGAAAATAATCTCTCCTTATATGGGAAGCCTTTTATTTTATTATTATCATTATTAAGTTACTTTCCAGCATGGGTGCAGAGAGTTGAAGAAGGGGAAAGGGAAATTGCTCGCAGGATTCCAGCTGATGGGTGGGAGACACTACGTGAAAATAAACACACAGTCTTCCTCTCAGCTCTGTTGGCAGGAACAGTAAGAGCCGGATGCAAAAGAACAGGGAGCTGGTTTGATCCTTCTGTTCTGCCCAGCTGGGTGCCAGGGGGGAGTCTTCAAGAGGCCGGGAGGGGGAAATGGTGCTTGGCCTGTACCAGAGCAGGCAGGAAGATACTTGGTGTCTGGAGTCCATGTTATCACCACTTCGTCACACAGCCGTACCAGTCCACACAGGTTAATGGACAAACGTACCTATTTCACAGAGGTGTCGTCTTTCCCTCCTCCCCATAATAAATCACAGCTACAACAGTGCTACCTGGCAGAGGATTTTTATTTTTTTTTTCTATTAGAGAGGAAGAACCCTAAATAGTACTCAGAAGCACACTAGCAACACACGGGTCTGTTAATAATCATTAATTGTGTTGTTGTCATAGCTTAACCCCAGCTGGCAACTAGGCAACACAGAGCCACTTGCTGCGGGTAGGGAGAGAACGGGAAGGGTAAAAGTGAGAAAACTCATAGGTTGAGATAAAGACAGTTTAATAGGTAGAGCAAAAACCATGCACACAAGGAAGGCAAAACAAGGAATTAATTCACTTCTTCCCATGGGCGGGCAGGTGTTCAGCCATCTCCAGGAAAGCAGGACTCCATCACATATAGCTGTTACTTAGGAAGACAAACACCATAACTCCGAGCATTCTCCCCTTCTTTCTTCTTCCCCTGACTTTATATACTGACGTCATTTATATGACATCAAATGGTGCAGAATATCCCACTGCTCGGTTGGGGTCAGCTGTCCTGGCTGTGTCCCCCTCCCGACTTCTTGTGCACCCCCAGCCTGCTCACTGGTGGAGTGAGGAGCAGAAACAGCCTTGACTCTGTGTAAGCACTGCTCAGAAACAACAAAAACATCCCTGTATTATCAACACTGTTTTCAGCACAAATCCAAAACATAGTCCTGTACTAGCTACTAGGAGGAAAATTAACCCCATCCCAGCCAAAACCAGCACAGCTTTGCCTAGCTGTGGCACTAGATAGTCAAAAGGAACACGGGCCTTAAAGAGTAAAAGTGAGTCACTGTACCTAGAAGGAAGGCTAGAGATTGTCAACACAGATCAGACTTTAGGGCTAGGGATGGAAGAAGAGAGACAAAGCCTAGAGCTCCAGCTGGCAGAAGTCAGCTGGTATGGAAAAGGCTAGAATGAACAGCGAAAGTCTTACCCCACTGTTAAATTTTTCATCTCAGCCATGGCTGAATGTTTTTATCTTCAGAGCTGCCCACACCTCAGCTTAGGGTTACAGTGAGGACACTTACTGGTCCTGTAGCTCCAGCTGGCATGGGGTTGTTAGTGTGCTGCCAAGGGAAAGGAGAGGTTGCAAAGAGCTTTCTCCCTTCACAACTTCTTTTTCTTGGCCATGGGTTGGTTTCTTTGACAGATGCTCAGCTCACACACAGGGTTTAGGGTTAGGTTAGGGAGAACATCAAAACCTAGAGCTCCGTGCCTCAGAGGGAGGGACTGACTTCATTAGAATTTTGCCTCTGAAAACTTCATCACTGGTTTGGCTTGTGCTACATGGTGACAGTCCAGCCAAGGCCAGTGTCCAGGGCTAGGGTTAGGAGAGGGAAAAATCCTCAAACTCCACTTTTGTTGTGGCTGAAAAGGGAGGCTGCAAAAATATTTCTCTCCTGACAGCTTCACAATTTCTGTTACAGCTTGCGGTTCTTGGAAAAGGGCCTAGTCCATGCTTAGGTTTTGGGAACAAAGCTTAGAGCTTCCATCAGCTTGGGGATATCAAAGGAAAGGACAGGCTGCAAAAAGACTTCTCTAGGAACTTCTTCATCTGGGCCCATAGCTTAGTGTCCTTGGTTAAGCCTCAGTCAAGTTCGTTTGTCAAGGCATGTCAGTAGATGTTTTTCTCTCTAAGCCAACAGGAGTTGGATCAGGCCCATTTGTTGCATTTTCCTCCACAGAGCTCAAATCAAATCTTATTTAGATGTTACATAGCAGTCCTTTGAAATAAAACTTCCACCCAAATCTCACAAACTTGGCTATACCCAGTGACGTGAGGTAGACACCATAAATAACTCCATAGGACTGATGCTTCTTGGATGTGCAAACCGGAGGATAAGATCTTCAGAAAAATCCATCATTTTCTTAAGATGGATAGAAGTCTACCAAAATTTGGTCACGAGCAGATTCTGGCCATGACTTCATACTTACAAGCCTGTTGGCATTTTCATTTAAGTAGCACCATGTAAGTCCCTCCTGGGACATGGGCAATTCACACTGTATTGCCACAACTGAGCTCTTCAGTGGACAGTCATACATGCAAGAGGTTCAACTAAACAGTACGCATGCTTGGGTAGATCAAGAAAATTTCTGCCTTCACTTTTTCTCTTTTACCCAACAGAATCAGCAGGAGGGTTCAACTCGCCCCAAAACCTGAAGAATACCTACTAAATGTGTTCTTCAACCAGGGAGTGGAAGGAAGTAAAGTAATAGTACACCTTTACAACCTGGCTCTGCTAAGAAGGTGATGGGGAAGGGCAGTGCTCACCTGGAGGAACTTCAATTTGAATACAACAAGAAATCAAAAAAATGCTTGAAGTGAAATAAATTCTTGCTGGCAGAAAAAGTTTGAATTAAGGACAAATGGAGGAATAATAGGAAAGGTGAAATTACGAGGAAAGTAATCAGTGGGAAAAGAGAAAGCCAAGGGTTCCTGTTAAGGGGAAAGGGTAGTGATTAAGAGTGAGTGTAAGATACAGGAGATCCTTCAGAGCTACTTGTCACCTACATTTGCAGTAGCAAAGGGGCCAAGGAGCTAATGGTCAATGAGTCAGGAGCGTGAACGGTCTACTGGGGTGAGGAAGGATGCTCACGTGCTGGCCCTTCCCTGAGGCAGGATGGAGGCAGAAATAGACTTGATATCCTACATATGTTTACAAGTATCAAAGCCGCCAGCTAATAGCCATACCTAGGCAACAGGAAAAAATGCGATTCATAGGAAACCCTGTGGAAAAATGTTCACCCTCCTCTAGCGTTTCATGGATTACAATTTCCTGGACACCACCACCACCTGTGCCTGCCACCGACAACTTGCACAACATGGATCACTGATGGCGCAAGCATTGGGGGTGGCCTTGCGTGACCAGCCAACCTGTGGCCCAGACAACTGCGTTCATGGAGCAACGAGACCCAGGAACAGCCTGCTGTGCTGCCCAGCTGCCATGTCAAGCACCCAGCAAAACTGCTCTCGTGGATAAAGCCAACCTGTCGCAGGTAATTCCCGGCAGCGATACACATCTTTGGAGGTCAGAGAGAGCAATGTAGGGGTTTGTAACCTGAATTCGGTATTTCCTGGTTTGCCACCCTGAGCTTGGTGTTCTGGAAAGATGTTTGTATCCAGCACTAACAAAGGCTGGGGCTGGCAGGGGCAGGGGGGTGCAGACGTTGTCTTGTAGTTTGTTTTTCATTGAAAATACAGTTTAGCACACAGTGAGACGTGCTAGTCCGTCCCACCGCGTGCTTGCACCTGGATGCAGTTAAACGGCTTGCTGGATCAAGGCCACAAGGAAAACACTTGCTGGGACAGAAGAAGAGAAGGACAAAAAATACAAGACCAAAACAATGCACTTGGCACTAGTATCAGGGGCCTGTTTTGGTGCCACAAGGACTCCAGCTCTTCCCCAAAGCGTTCAGGGCTCAGGGCACAACCTGCTTCAGGTCGCATTCCGGTCTCAGCAACACCAGATCAAGTGTCAGTTTTTAGAAGCACGGATGCAAAGCTAACATGAACTGAAAGTAAGTTGTTCATGCCCTCGCTCAAAAACACGACATTGAAATCCTATTCAGAACTAGCCCTGCACAAATCAAGCAAACTTAATAGCTCATATCAAAGTTGGCCTCACTTCAGGAAAATGTCTGTTGCCTTTGTAAACACAGCTGAATCTCCGTTTTTCTCCTTCCTATTGGCAACATACTTCACTTGCTAAATAAAGATATCTAAACAATCTCTCTTTGTACAATAATTTTTATGCTTTCCCCATCAGTCTATTCCAGTCAGCTGCCCCTACTCTGTGCAGTACGGTGCAAAGCAGCACTCAGAGTATGCATCAAAAATGTTTGGGGTTTTGGTCAAGATACTAACAGGAAAAAACAAAGTTTTCTGGGTGTAAGTGCAGGGCGAGAGAAAGTCTCTCTTTCATCACGTCTCTCTATGAGACAATGTCCTGCTACTGTTTCCATTACAAAAATCTCATTTTTTCTGGACAGAACTAATAGTACCAATTTATTCCAGCATAAAATCTAGTATTCAGAATCTACCCAAAACCTTGTCTATGCATAAAATAGTTCATTTCTCTGTTTTATATCCTAAAATAATTATTGCTCAAAACCCATCAGTTATTTCTACAACATAACCACTTACAGAATCACAGAATTGTAAGGGTTGGAAGGGACCTTTGGAGATTATCTAGACCAACCCCCCTGCCAAAGCAGGTTGGTAATGTAATTTTATTACTTTATAATGAAATTGCTTTTATTTTTGCCTTCCCTTGGAACTCCCCATAACTAATTTCCATTCGTCCCCACCCCCAGAGGGAAGTTATCCTGGGCAGAAACATCTGCTCAAGGAGAACTGGAAACGCATAGCCTTTTCTCTCCGGTCATTTTAGACTTTATGCCGATGAGCAGAAACCACTGTTCAGCAGACTACCACTGGCTTTAACAGGCTTTTGAGTTGAGAGCAATCCCAGCAGCATTTACTCAAAAATATCCGAAGCAACTTGCCGGCTTCTCTAGTGACCCAACAGCCCATCGATGGCGCACAACGGAGCAGCAACCTCTCCCACAAACAGCAGCACTGCTGCACCCAGCCTGAATTTCTGCCACATATTAATCCTAAAAAGCAAGAGCAGCATTAGCTCTGAATGCAGATGGGCTAGGCCAGACTCTCAATGCACTTCAGCCTTAGTCTAGTGATTTCCCATGTGTCAATCCAACCCCAGCTTTTTACTAGAGATCATTCTTAAATGTGAAACAAATTGTTATGCTGCTGGTGTAGCCCAGTCCCTATTAAAACAAAATGGGGGATGATGATGAGAGGGCACACAGATTACTATGTCAAGAGGGAAGAAAACTGTGTGCTTATCAGTGGTGTCATCTGAACAGCAGCGTGGGCTCTGTAACTGATACATGACATTTTAAGCATGCGTGAGTCCTTCTCACATGCTGCAGGGAAAAAGCAAGGCCTCTGAGACTTGGGAAGAAGGATTTACTTGCCTCCCTACGCCTCGGCTTACGAGTGCGCTCCATTAATTTGGTTTTAAATGACTCTGAAGACAGCGTGCAGCTACCGTCTAATCTACTTAAATAAATGATTTAGTTTTAAAAAAAAAAAAAGAAGCTGTTGTCATTTCCATCCAAGAGCAAGCACTTCTCACTTCCCCAGCTGCACAGGCAAACCTTTGTTCAATACTCCTACGTGCATGTCCAGCGGCGGGCACAGAGGGACAGATTGTGCCTGGCAGAGAGAGGATGGGTGTGCAGAGCGTCCCACCAGTGCGCTGGCCCAGCGGCTAACCACGGTCAGGATGGGGGCAGAGAAACAGAGAAACCTGTTTGAGCTGCCAGATTTCCTTAAAGGAAATGGTTT
The DNA here is from genome assembly GCA_013399435.1 of Arenaria interpres. Taxonomy (NCBI): domain Eukaryota; kingdom Metazoa; phylum Chordata; class Aves; order Charadriiformes; family Scolopacidae; genus Arenaria; species Arenaria interpres. Next base: position 111,953 of record VXAK01011373.1, on the reverse strand, counting down.
TCCCTACACGCCCGGGTCTAGACCAAGTTTTGGCCCTTTGTGAATGTGCCTGGTTGCCAGTCATTACCCAGGTGTTGCAGGGCTTGTAACGCAGCTCCACGTCTCCATCATTGAGAAAGAGGTGAAAGAGAAGAGCTGCCTACAGAGGAACATTGATTTTTAGATGGCATTTTGTTTCGGAGTAATACGCAATTAGAAGAGATTGAAATATCTTCCATAAGGCTTCTGGAAAAGAAACCTCCCCCAGGTTTTGACAGCAACAGGCACAGGTGAGGGCCATTCGCCCCGACGCTGCATGTGGTCCCCATGTGAGGGGCAGCCCCCAACAGTTCCTGCCTGGGAATGGTGTGAGACGGGGATCCAGCCCATCTCACACTACAGGGCTGGGAACAGACCCTCAAGAAAACGGCTCCTCCCACAGGCTGGGGTTGGAATGAGCCATTTCTCAGGGTCCTGCACAGAAGAGATGGCCGTGGTCTGTCTCTGGCCCCGTGCATAGAAGTCTCAATCCATATGCTAGACACATGCCACCATACTCACATTTCAACAGCGAAGATGGTGAGCATCAGGATAGAGGAAGATGAAAAGTCTGCCTGATTTTTGCATCATGCTCAGCTTCAAACAGGCATCATACTCAGCTTCAAACAGAAAGACTTTTTTCCTCCATGAGAAGACAGAATGAGTCTAGAAAGAAGCACTGATTATTGACTCCATCTGCACCCATATTGCTGGATATTATTTTGAACTACAAACGTACCAAGGGCACCTTGTGCTTGTACAGAAGCAGCACCACCATGGAGTGATTCAAAGCACTCCAGCATGGAGTGATTCAAAAGGAAAAAGTTTGGTTTAGCCTCCAAGTTGCACACACCGCTTAAATAGCCTCTCTGTTAGGATCCAATTTTTTTTCTTTTTTAAATGCAAATGGTAAAATAATGCATAAAATGCACAAGACTTAAGAATTAGCCAGCAAGAATTTTTCCCAGCAAACACATTACCAAAGCCCAGCAGATCCAGAAAGCAGGAAACTTGCTCTGAACAGGGGTAAAGCAGCAGGTTTTTATCACCAGCGAGTGAGGACAATGGTGGAAGAGCAGAAATACTACCAAGTTATTTCAGTCAGCTGCGTAACGTCTGCAGCATAAAAGTTCATGCCAGTACTGAAAACACAGTTGCTTACTTTCTTTACTGGCACAAAGGTTTCTATGGATCAGATAAGAGGTGCTGAAGTGCAATTAAACTGGCAGTTTAATTCTGCTACTGTGCAGCGCCTGCTTTATGAACAGGCAGCACCTACACCTGGAACTGTCAATTCGAAACCTTTCATTTACTTCAGAACTCAGAGCATAAAATTTTATAAAGAAGGGGGGGAAAAAAGAGTGTAAAAATGCCACATGGCAATACCTCACATTACAAACACTTACCTGAAAAATTATAATAAGAATGCTGCAATCACAATGCTGATTTTACACAGAAGCTGAATTACTCCAGAAATGAAACAGAAAGACACCCTTTTTTGGTCATTTTTCTGGCTCTTCTAGTTGCATTAGACATGCAAACTACATGTATTTGCTTTTTCAGGCGAACACATGGGAGACAATGAAGCAATCTCATCCCTGGCAGGTGCTGCGTGCCTACTTGACACGTTTTACTAAACTTTCCAAGTCAGCCTTTCAGCTGATCCAGAAAAGAAAATATGGTATCAAGTCCAGCTTCACAAACTTTGACTGATAGAATCATAGAATAGTTTGAGTTGGAAGGGACCTTAAAGATCATGGAGTTCCAACCCCCCTGCCATGGGCAGGGACACCTCCCACTAGACCAGGTTGCTCAAAGTCCCATCCAACCTGCTCTTGAGCACGTTGAGGGATGGGGCATCCACAGCTTCTCTGGGCAACCTGTTCCAGTGTCTCACCACCCTCACAGTAAAGAATGTCTTCCTAATATCTAGTCTAAATCTCCCCTCTTTCAGTTTAAAACCGTTACACCTCATCCTATCCCCCTCTCCGTGATAAAAGAGTCCCTCCCCATCTCTCCTGTAGGCCCCCTTCGGGTACTGGAAGGCTGCTATAAGGTCCCTCTGGAGCTTTCTCTTCTCCAGGCTGAACAACCCCAACTCTTTCAGCCTTCTTCATAGGAGAGGTGCTCCAACCCCGCAGTGATGCCACCACTGTCTCACCAGAACCTCAGTGCTCACTGTTCACCTCTCCTCTCAGCCAAGGCAGGGACAATACAGAGCACCAACAACCGCCTGCTCGGGTGGAAAGCCCTGGAAGAAGTTCCTGCAGTTCTTGCCATGTCTCTGGTACAGAAACCTAGGGCATGCAGAGCGAGACGTGCTTTCATGACACCACGAGAAAGGGCTGTTTAGCTGCAGTGTTGGTTAAAGGTTTAAAGACTTTAGAGGAGGCTGAGAGAGAGAGGGGTCGAGGCCGAGTTTGTGTCCTGGGCAGGAGCTGGAGTCAGGGAAGGGGAGGGGGAGGAAGATCCCAGACTTCCCAAAGTATCTCAGACCCCAGCTGAAAGACAGATAAGACAGCTATTGAAAGGAAATTGATACAAGCACATCAGCAATTTCTGCTCTAGACCGTATGTTTTCAGTGCTCGACAAGTAATAAAAAAAGAGCTGTTTTTAGAAACCCTTCCCAGGTGGCTGGTTACCGTGGCTGTGCACGGAGCGGCTCCACACATGGCTACGAGAAAGCCTTGCACTTTCAGCAAATATGCTCTTAAAGGGGATGCTCTCCCTTGTCTTGCTCTCCAAAGGCTTTTCCGAGGTTCTCCAGAGTCATCATGTACCAGCGTGTTAAGGGACATCAAACTAATTATGCATGTTTATACTTCCAAAATGTGCTCACAGAATGATTTAATTCCGGTTATGAGCACTTGACACAATGGACTGGTTTTCTCAATGCGACTGCAGCTCCACACAGTGCTTAGGCAATCCCGAGACATTCCTGCAGCTCAGCCCCCCCTGGGCAAGCTGGTTGTCACCTCTGGTGAGATACTGGTTATCTCACCAGATATAGGTGTATATGTATATAATGGATATACATATATCTTTCGGATACCAAAAGATATATGGTGCTCTCAGCTGCGCAAGTACCACGTAGCATCCCTGACACTAGCCAGCACCTGAAATCGTTGGCATTTATCTGCTCACCCATTGCTTGCTTTAGGTTTCTCACTGCTGACTGCTGGGACGATCCAGTTCTAAAAGGCTCCACTGCTGCGTTGTACATCTTAAATTATGCATACGATGCCCTGCCATAGGAGAAGAGCAATCAAAGTGATTTATTTCTGGGTGAACAGAAAGTGTCCCCTTTGTCTCAAAACAGTAATTACTGTGGGCCACATTCCAATGCTAGCTCTAGTCATGGCAGAAGTTACTAGAACAGAGATTATTTGTGGAGTAAGGTATTTCTCAGCAGGTATCAGGATGTTGGTTTTCAGCCCTGAAGCATCTACATCAAATACCACATCTTTAATTATTTCAATTTATCTTTAATCAAAAGATGTGTAACTGCAGTGCCTGCCTTTCTCTTTGCTGATAGCTGCTCCCATAGATACACAGAAAAGCAATTAATTAGTGCAAATTTTAGAACAGAAATAGCTATGCAGATATCTGTGAAGATGCTAAAAATGTCAGGAGAAAAGCAAGATAAATGTCAATGTTATTAAAAATAAATGTCTACTTAATGCAACATTTACCTAAATGTTTGTCAGAAAAACAGTAAATACAGAATTTACATCCTGATGTAGCACAATCACATACAGAGATTCAAAGGGTAAACTCCACCCCTGCACTGAAAGGCAGCCCGAGATTAAAATCTCATTCCGAGCCTTGATATCATCTGTGCTAGCCCTCTGCACAAAAGTGGATTTTATCCAACATACAGTGACTTTGTAAACAACCCACTTCCTTTTACCAAGACCGAGTTCAGTTTTCTAACGTTTCCTTCCACATCCACAGCGGTGCCTTATCAAAACCCACACCCTGGCAGAGTGTCGGGATTTATACTCCCTTTTCCAACCACTGGGGCCTCACAGTCGTGGCTCTGCAGGACCGAAGCCTCGGGCCCCCATAAGACCTGCTGCCTTCACCTCTAAATATAAGCCCATGTACCAGGCAAATAAAAAATGAGCGTTTCTTACGTTCTCCCAGTTTATCAAATAATGCAGATGGCTCTTCCAGTGAGCTGACTTATTCATCACCTCAGCAGTCACCAGTCTGCGTGCACATCTGCAAATATTATCAGTAATGATTTTATGTTTTCTAGCAAGCTACTGATGCAAGTGTTAAATAGCAAAAGGCCAGAAAATGATCCCCAAGGAACCCCACTATACACACACCAGCTCGGAGATGATTCCCTCCATCCATCTCCATTTGGAGATCTGTCAGTGTCAAAACCATTTTCTGTTGGACATTTTTCATTTTGTCTCTGAATCAAGATGTGAAGGAGTCCCACTCAGAAGATTACTGCATCTTTTATCAGGCAATCTTGTAATCTTAGCAAAGTAAAATATACCAGGCTGATTTGACAAGATCTGTTTTCCTTAGGTTCAGGTAGATAGACACTAACAAAGTGGTCCTCCCTTAATTCGTTATTAAAGGAGTCCTATTTCTGTTTTTCCATTATTTTGCTTTGGATCAGTATCAAGCTGACAGACCTACACTTATCACCAGCACTTTATTTTCATAGCATGTTAGCAATATGCTTTTTTCCACTCACTGACTAAAAAGCAACATAGAGAGGTCAACAGAGCTCCTCTCTCAAGGTGTTTAAAAATTCTTGGATATGAATTTCTTGGATTTAATGATTCTAAAATGTTCAGAGTCAGCAGCTGTCCTGCATAACCTCCTCTAGCTGCTGTCTCAATGGAAAATATTTCAATTTCATCTTTTGTGATAGAGCTGCATCCTCTGTTCGCTAGGCCATGAAAACTCTGTGTATTAGCATTGCCTTGAACACCAATCTCAATAAAAACCATCAAAACTGAGCCAGTCTCCAGACTGAACATTCAAAGCTTCCATCTGAAAAGCTCCCGGATGCTGGTTTCAGGTCTGCACAAGCTCGTCCTCTCAGCTGTGTGAGAATAACTTCTTTTCTAGAACATCTTTAAGCATTTCTCGCTGAGTTGTAACAATTTCTTTGATGCTTGTGTGGTGGACTAGGAAAGAGTATAGAGAGCTTCATGCCAAACAGAGTTAAACCTCTTCTAAATTAGAATAAAATAAAAGCTTTGTTCTACTTAATATTGGTTATGAGCAAGACCTTGGATCACTTCCTAATTTGACCAGACTGATTTATTCCCCCCAAAAAGCCGTGCTGGAAGCGACCACCCTAACACCAGGGTAACGCTCAACTTCATACGCATCACGAGAACAGTGACAGAAACCATCAAATGTCCTCACATGCACTGGCAGCTCCTAAACCTGCAGGGGTTGGACTGTCTGACAGGGAGAAAGCTGGGACCTTGACACTGTTCAGACTAATAAGCACATGCTTGACTAAGATTTGAGCAGCAGTTGCAATTGCCGCCTGCATTATTTGCCTCTGCCGTGCACAAACAGTGGCAGGCCCGCATTTCTGGAATATTAACGGAGGAAATTCAAGATGTCAATATGTGCCTCTTCCTCAAAGGCTGGGGTTCAGGGTACACAACTCAAATGATTCTGTTTATTTCCAACACTCCTCACACCCCGCTGTTGGATCAATGTAATGCTGCAGCTTGATCTTCTGTGAAGTTTTGAGTGAGCTGTAAAAACTCATCTTCCTCGTGGAGGGCAGGAGATGTTTGCAGACCATAAGGATTGCATTTGCATAGCCTAGATACCATCAGCTAATATAGGAACTTAATACCTTATCTTAGTATTCCAGTAATATCTAACCCATCCTAATTTCCTGTTATTTCTTTCAGGAGAAGTCACGTCAGAACAGCTGTGGCAGCAAATACACCCTTCAACAACAAGCTGGAGATGTTACACGGAGTGCTCCTGCCCTCACACCACAGGATTTTTCATGGAATGGCCCCCATTCGGTGCCCGATAGCAATCCTTCCCTTTCCGTTTCTTCAGCTCACTCCAGCTGCTCGATGCACAAGAACAGCGATGGTCTATAGCCAGGCAGACTTGAGTGAACAGTGTGGTTCTGCTTGAGGAGAAGTTTGTATTGCCAGAGATGCAGCTCTTCATCCCTCTCAGAGAAAACCCACCCCCTTCCCAGTAACATTTTAAAAAATCCATTGCAGAATTTACTGGAACTGCTTCCAACGGCAGAAACCACGCTGTCAGTATGAAAGACGAAACTGCAACGTGACAAGGAATGAGTGCCTGCTTCCATGCAAAAATGCAGTCCTAGAAAGCTACAAAAACCATTTGCAAACAACGGCTCTTTCACTTGGCCGTAATACTGCCCTCCTGTTCAATCCAGTTCACCAAATAAGACAACCCCGTTATCGTTAAAGATGATCTCATCCAAAAGCAGTTCCTAGGAAGTCTTCTTGCTTAGGAGGCTTTAACCGCCAGCCCTGATGCAGCCTGACGGGCAGCGGCGTTTGCTCAGCACATTCTGGTGGTTTCAGAGACAAAGCCAGCATTCCCAAGGCTCGAGATAATCAAGCAGATGAAGTCATGTACTCCGGATGCTCCAGAAAGAGAAATGGATTTTGAGGGTGGGGTGGGGGGTGGTACAGGGGACTGCATTTAGCATTACCACACAGAAAAGGAGAGGGAAATAATGTTCCCCTTTTACTGAATCTCTACAGGAACGACACGCTGGCATTACCAATAAAATTGTATTTGAAGGGATGAACCATTCAAGCCCAGAAGTCAGACTCACAGCCAGCCCATCTAAACACAGGCATCTATGATGGAGCATCTAGGTCTACATGCCCTCACCAAGCACAAAGATTTTCAGTGACTACAGAGGGAGGCTAAAGCCCGTGGCTTCTTATTTTAGAGATCTCAGTTAACCCTCACCTCATTATTATCCCCTAATAGCAGAGGAAGGTACTGCTAATACCAGTTGACAACATGTAGAAATAAAAGGTGAATAATCACATGCTTACAACAAAGCCTTCCATTTTGGAGCCTGCTGAAGGAGCGGGCAAGGGCAGAGGAGGAACACAGAGCAGCTCTCGGTAGCAATTCTTCAAAAGCAGCTCAAGGTTGGGAAGCAGGCAAGGATTAGATATTGATGACCACAAACATTTTCGAAAGCAACTGGGATTTTAAGAGCCCTTGGGTTTCAGAGTTCAACTCCCACTGCTTAAGGGAAATAGATTTTCAGTCCTTTCCAGAAAATCCTATACTAGTTGCTTAAAAACTGAAATCATTGTATTGACCTACCTCTGAACTCCTGTGCCTTCTTTTTATATTCATCTCTGCCTGCAAACCCTCCAGGGAGGGATCTGGCCTCACACTGCTGCATATTTCTGGGGCTTACATTGCAATTATTATAATGGACAGCCTTCTTTTCAGATTGGGGGAGAGCTTGGTGAAAGTCCTTTCCATTCGCATGTGTTTTCAATCATTTTTTCCTCCTTCTTACACACACACCTCTCTTTCCAATTTGAAAATATATCATCTCCCTGCAGACAGCACAGCTGGATGGGTACAGCTCATTACTTTCTTAGAAGCTTCTTCCAAATTCCTTAGTTTTATTTTAACTCTTGCTTTGTGCTTTCTTCCACCTGGGTACGGATTATGGGCACGGTCTCTGCTGCAGGATGGAAGTGTACTATATTCCAGTTATCCACTGCATATTAGATACAGTCACCCCTGGAAAAACTCCAGAGGGAGTGTTTTGGGAAGGAAAGCCCATGCCAGGTGCCAGGCCAGAATTTCTCTCCGTATGAGGCAGGCAGCTGCGGTCAGGCTCAATTCACTCCCATTGCTACTGAAATGGCAGCATGAAACTTTTAACAGCGAAAATAGTTTACGCTCAGGCATTCCAGCTGTAGAAAAAACATAGCGAGCATCTCTGTTGTCAAACATCCCGCCGTCTCTCGCAACATTGATTTCACTTCATGCTGAGTCTAGTGGCAAAATCCCAGCTCTAATGAAGTTAATGGGAGTTTCACCACTGGATTCGAGAGGGTTGGGATTTCACACAGACGCTTCACTCGTAAAGTTCCTTCCGCTCACCTCTGAGCTTAAAGACTGTGCCCGTTACACCCAGCACGGAGGATCTCGGGCTGATCCAACATCCTTTTAAGTTAATGGAAAGGCTCCCACTAACTTCAGATGGTTAGTAGATGAGAGCATTTCATTTGAGAGGAAGATGCTGTTCTACAGCCACTTACATCATCCTTGTAACCCTTCATGTCCTTTTGTTGGTGCTTTGTTGCCCTCCATGTTGATCTCATTTGTTGCCAGTAATGATTGTGCAAGAGTAGGGGAAAGGAGCCTCCCATCACAATCATTCAGGTTTTTACTTGTCCCTCCTCCTACCATTTAATGTGAGCAGTAACTGTCGATATTTAGACTTCAACAGAAGCATTCAGGAGAGAAAAATATAAAGGCATAAACATGCACTAGAAAAAATAATCTGCGTAACCGCAGTCGTGAATATGTCAAGGCCTCAGCTACGCCTGCAGCTCACGGCAGCCTCTCCGCATTAAGGTAATGTCTTTTGTTGGGAGGAGGCATTAGTAACCAAATGGCAGTGACAGCAGAGTTGTGTTGGGAAAAGTATTACCTTTGTACTGATGCCAATCGATAGATCTGAGTTAATACTCTTCCCTTTCTGTGTGTATCGGTGGAGATTCGCTCCTCCCCCTGATCTTTCCTGTCACCCCCCTGTCCTTCTTGCTGTATCAAAAACTCACACTTGGGTACCTCGGCTTTCTCTTCTTCTGCCCCATGCTCAGTTTTTCTTCAAATACCATTCTACAGGGCACCTCCTTGAAAAGGGCTTATTTACATCTCTTACTACTGCCCGCTTTTTTTAAACCCCAGTCCTACAACTGGGAGGCAGTTTCTTTTATCCTGGATGAAGCAAGACATGAGAAAAGAGGTTGCACTGACAGTCCAGGTAAAGTAGGTCTGATTCAAGTCTCTGAGACTATAGGACTCTGGATGTCAGTGAGATGACACTGAAGCCCATATGAACGTTGTGCAAACCTGCACTGTGTTTCCCCCAACCATTAGCACAAAATAGGGATTTTCTTAGTATTTCACACCTTCATTTTTACTGCTTTCTTTAAGCCCCATCCTCGGTATTTTGGCATGCTTGAAAACTGAGCAGAAAGTCACAGGGCCACGTGCAGGGCTCAAATGACAGTCACAGTTACCTGAAGCATGAGCCAAGGGCTTTAAATTCCATGTCACTGGAGGTAAACGCATTTCAGTCCTGGCCTTCCCACCCTTAAGCCATTCCCTTTTTTTTTTTTTTTTTTGGATCCCAAGTATATTCTCAGAGGAATGTATTCAAATGGAAATGAATAATCACCAGCTTAACAAAAGTCATTAATCCCCTGTAAGCACACTTCTGCATGAATCTATTAATTCTCATTTCCAAGTTTTCAGAAATAAAGTAAGTGTTTGATATAGTACGTGTTACCTATTCTCTGTAATTAAACAACCTCCCACTGCTGAAGTGGGTGAAATATTTCATCAGTCAACAGCACTCACAGAAGAAAGTTTCTGGGCTTGCCTGACACACAATAAAACACTGAACATCAGCTGAAGTTTCTTGGCTCACATTAAATCCCATTTGTGGCAGAAGCTGTGAGGAAATTCATTCCCTGGCATCTTTATGACACGAACCTTAAGGGAGAATTGCATAGTTCAGATTTATATTGAATATCCTCTGCACCCTTCTTCTCAGACTAAAACGTGGTTCAGATCAACAGCAAAAATAAACGATTAATAACATTGCTAATCACCTGAATGACAGCAAATTGGCGACCTACACAAAACAGTTTTGCAGCACCAATGCAATTTCAAGTGAATGAACGTCCATTCACTAATGCAATTCGCCACTTGGCAACTCTGGCAAGGAATGTGAGTAGCAAAGGGATACACTGTCTAAGCACTGCTGGAAAAGGAAGGGACTAGCTGTGTTTATACTTCTCAGTGCTGCAAAGCGTGTGGAAGAACTGGGAGCTCTAACAAGCTGGTGGCAGAAAATACACAATACCATTTATTTTTCTAATTCTTTTTTTAATTCCCTCTACTTTGGGGGGAAGGGTGGGGGGTCTACAAAGAGTGTATACAGTGTACAGAAGTAATTTTGTGATATTTTGTGATTTGTTATCATTCTTATGGGTAGAAAATGGAAACATACCACTCTGCAAGAAGGTGGACTTTCACACACCCGAGACAAGCAGAAGTCTGTAGAGGCTTTTTAATGGTGTCTCATGCGCAGGCCCCAAGGTTTTATTTTTAGGTTTATGTGTGATCGAGAAACCTCACAGATACAAAAGGCAGCCACAACAGTGAAAGCATCGGGGCAGTACAGATATTGGGGGTCATTTGTCATGGGTGCCTCATGCACACACGGGATCGTAACCCTGCCTGCACAGAGGAGCTTCAAACTTGAGGAGGGACGAGTAGGAGAGCTGGGCATGGAGCGAGTGGACTCACCCAAAAGAGCTCAGGCACTTCAGTAATTCATGTTTTGGGCCCCAGAACTGAAAACTGGTGATTGCTTTGAGACTTTTAAGCTTTTAGGTCACTTTGAACTAGCTTCCCTTAAGTGTGTGCAATGCAAGCTGTTCCTTAAAGTCCCAGAGGCCTGACACCATCCCCTTGATGGAATGAGGTTACAAGGAAAACTTGGGTCATCCAAGAAACATCATCTAATAACAAAGTCATCTCTGGCAGTCCCAGTGGACCGCAGAGTAGGAGGCTGTGAATCACTGAAGACGTGGGAAAATGGCAGCAAGAGAAAGAAAAAAAAAAAACCCAGCTTGCAGCAGATAAACAGGTGTAACCTTGCTAAATCCTTCTGCAAGCAGTTGTCAGAACCTGATCCTTGCCTGGAAGCTCACTGCTCTTTTCTTTAAGTAGCCAAGCTCTGATACCAAACATCTTATAACGAATTCCAGAGTAATTACTTCAGCATCAAGCTTGTGAATCCAGCCAGCAGGGAAGAAAGGAACATCACTAAGCAGCAAGGACTGAGAAGCTGAAGCAAAGAGAACCCAAGAGGAACTAATTGTCAAACTTTAGCTAAGGTTCACGTTGTATCACTATACCAGTACAAAGATAAACATCAAAACCCACGAGATTAACACATTGAAAACCATTCATACACTTTGAGCTCATTCACATGTTGATAAGTTTTTCACTACAATGATGCAACAAGTGACTATCTTGAAAACAAGACCCAAAACTGGGAATATGCTGGGGCAGTGTCTGCTCTGTAATTCCAGAAGACTGAGGGGAAAGTATGTTTTTACACCCGGAGTTTATTTTTTAATGTTGGCTTATTACAGATGAGCAAAGTGTGCAAAATCCCTTTGGGATGGGAACGTAAGGTCCCAGAGCACAGACACAGTAATACTCTAGCAGTCCTTGGAGAGCCAGAACATTATTCAAAAGGTGAAATAAAACAAGAAAGCAATAGTATCCTTTTCTTCTCCAACCTGCGGTTTCTAAGAAGTATAATATCATTTAAATTCTAAATAGTAAGAAGGTTTTGTCCATTAAAAATATATCTACCACTTAAACCACTTTCCTCTAGCTAGGATAAAATAACATTAGAAAAGGGAGCTCTGGAGTTGGAGGGCTGAATTTTAATAACCAGAAAATCTGGGAAAAGCCATAGCAATTCTATAGCAGAAAACCTAGGAAGTCAGGTTCAGTTAAGAAATGGTGCAATAGCTGATACGAAAGTAAGCATGAAATCCTCTTTCATATGACATTTTCTTTGCAGATTTGGCACCATCTCCACTTTTTATCCTTTTCGCAAGATTGGTAAAGTAAATACGCTTCGCCTATGATAGTTTAGAAAACACAGATGTATAATTCAGCCAGCTGCTCTGGAACAGAAGTTAACATTTCTGATCCCCTCTATTCTCTAAAATTAGCCCTCTTAAAATCATAAGGGTAAGTGCCTTAATACTTTCTGATATCAAACCAAAGTCAGTAAGAAATGAATTGTATTAGAGTTTGATCCAAAGCCAAGTTTAGTCACTTTGATCTTTCCATTAAATTTCAGCCTGCCTTGGTATAAGCCCTTAGAAAATATGTAAAGTAAATGTTGATGCTCTTTGTGGTTATTGCGTAACCTTATGAGACTCTTTGCAAATGATTTTCATTTTCTGTGTCTCAGTTCATGGCCAGTGCCCATTAAAAACTGAAGCATTATCAAAGTAACAACCGAGGTGCCAGGTAAAGAATGTGAATCTGCATGCAGTATCTAGTTATGGAAAGCACCCCTGTACACAAAGGATTAGCTAGTCTGCAAAAACATGTAAAAAATTAAGTAAGCACTATCATGTTCTAACACCTAACAGAAAAATGTTAAAAAAATATATTTATGCAGAGGTACCTGTGTGCTTACCGGTATAGGCAGCATCACTGAGGGTCAGCGATTTTGCGTCTATGCTTGTATAATTACACAAGAGTTCTGCTGAAACATGTGAACTAGTCTGTATATTCAACACATGTGGCGAATATAAACTGTAGACATTTACCAGAAGACAGTACCAAGACTGGCCAGTTTCCCGAGTTCTAGGGCAAGGAATTAGGAGGGGAGGAAGCGCTGTCAAATCTCCCTGTGGGCTGGAAAGGCCAAGGCTTACAGGAAAGGTTAACAGCATTCAGGGAAAGAAGCATCTTCACTAACTCTTTCTATTTTTGCAGTACATGGCTATCTGTCCTCTTAGATGAGCATGAAAATCTCTAGCTGTCTAGATCACAATTTATCATAGTTTAATCTTAAAAGACTGTTTTTCCTAATTTCTGCTGACACAGATCCAAGCTTTTGCGAAAATATCTCTGCTCTTTTTCAGGCCAGTGTATGATAGATGTGGTTTTCATCACGAGGAAGCACAGCAGCCCAAAGCCCAGGGAAGGATTAGTTCAGAGCACCATGCTAAAAATTTATAACCCTCTTTTACCCACCCTGCCTTGGAGGAGAGAAGTCATGTCCAGAAGCCAGAAGGCCCCACAAGAATTGATGGGAAACTAGCAAGGAGACTGGGTCAGCCAACACCACTAACAAAAAAGGTGTATTTTAGTTCAGATTCACTGCTTTTGCAACAATTATGTTCTGCTGCTTTAAAAACAGAAGCGCCACAGTGAATTCCAGTGCTTTTCAGGTCTTGCATCACCCTAACACGTGTCTACTACTACAAAGCTTTTGGTTATAGGAGGGCCAGCACAGCCATTAAGACCTCTGCCGTGAAAAGAGCCAATTAAGGACTGACACCCACTACATTTTACCTCTCTACATCAAGTTTTACATACTATCAGCTCCCAATCTAACTCATATCTGTGTGGATGTAGAAGGACATAGACTCAGTATAGACCGTCACACTGCTCTTCCACTGGTGATGGAGCAATTCTTTATTTTCTGGATGCTGATGGCAGGCAACATGTTCATGTGGTTATGGCAGTGGACAACCAGGCTTCCTGGCTGACATATGTATGACTACACATGTGCAAGCATTTTTCATATTCAGTGGGAAAAGCTGGTGTGAGGAGAATCAGGCTCAAGGTTGTTTTTTTTTTTCCAAGTATCAGACAAAGTTGGAATAAATTTGAACAAGTATCAGGGCGGCAAACAGACTGCAGAAGCCAAAGGGATATGTCCCTCCAAGCAATCAGCGGGGTGGGGAAGGTGGAAAAGTAGAGGACTTTTAATCCAATCATGGGCACAACTAAAATTGTTCAAACATTGGCTCTCCCTTCAGAGAGCACTGAGCTCATCAAGGATTACTCACCCAAGTGTGGTCTAGGGCAAGTCTGCACTCATGTTCAAATGTAATCAAACCTTTCCCCAGCGATCACCCTGCCACGGAAAGGTGTGCACTGATTCTGAAAGGGTGACTTAGTTCTGGAACAAATCAAATCTGAAAAAATCTTCTAAATGGAGGGAAAGTAAACACGTGATCACACACACATCTATCTGGGACAAAGGGGATTTCTTAGATGTCTTAATTTCCTGACGCAGAAGCAGAGGCTGACTGCTTATTCAAGCCCACTGGTGTTTGTACCCGGTCTCCGCAGCTGGAGAGAAAAAGCAAGAACTGCTTCAGAATGAAACTGAAGTTCCTCTGGCCTGGGCCTGCCAAGTCCAGTCCCTTAGCAAACGCCTTGTGCAATCATTTTGAATTTCCCTCCTGCTCACTGGTGCTGACATATGTATAATTGCATTTGTGTGGGTGAGCACACTCCTAATAGCGTTATCTGTCACCAGTCCCTTTATGATGCCTCATTTCCATGGCTCTTTAGTGTATGCTCTTTGTCTGCTCTCCATCATCATTGTACAGTACACAGCAATTATTTTGGCTGCTCTCTTCAGTTTGAGCTTTTCCTTCCTTTTGTACGTGGGCTGGAGGGTATTTTTTTTTTTTCTTTTTTAATTAAAGGGCTTTGTTTACAGTATCAGGTTTTAAAATGAAGATTTATAGCAGACCCTATAATTTTAACAGTCCAATGAACAGTAAGAACTGTCATTTACAGCTAAAACACAGTGTTATAGTTATATGCCAGCATAACATCTCCACTATGTCAGCCTAACTATGCATTGATGCACTTCAAGCAAATCAGATCTCAAAAGAACTGCTGCTGCTGAATTGCAACTCTCCTGGAGGAATCCTTGGTATTTTCTCTCTTCATTACTGGAAAATACCATCCAGCAGGTCAGGGAGAAGAAATTTCAGCAAGCAGGAAAGGAGGGCTGGAAAACCACCCGCAAATACCAACATAACATACGAATTTCACTGCCCCTGTTTTGATGAGCACGCTGCGTGACATTTGGGGTAGATATGCAGAAATACTGACCATGTGATTTTCAGTTACAGCTGCTTACCTGGTTTGAGCACCAAGCCTTCAACAGTGAGAACATACACACTGAGGCCCTAAAGTCAAGCTCCTGATCCAGGCTGGGATTTCATCATCCAACGAAGCACCTCTGCCAGTGATAAGAACAGGTTTGCTCAAGCAATGCAGTCGCTCGACAGCCTGTTCCTTGCTGTGCCCACAGCACAAACACAGCTCCACCCAGGGAAGTGGGACTGCAACCTGGATGTATAAGCATTTTTTCCTGTTCATTAGACAGGCTCTAACTATTAAAGGTTGGAAATGGAGGGAGAATAGAGAGACTTGAAGAAAGGAAGAAGGAACTGAAAAACTTGAGCAGCTTTAGGGCACAAAACAGAGGAGGAAAGGAGAAAAGGCGGAGTAGGACACCAAGTGCAAATGGGGCAGGAAGGCAGGGCAGAAGAACAAAGCACAGGACAAGCAGGATTCCTGGAAACCAGACCACTTCGAATGGAAGTGATGCCAGACCACACGCAACTGCACTAGAAAACACACAAGAAAAATTCATTCAGCTGAGTTGTCATAAAAGTAAAATCATTGGAGTTAACAGAATAATAACAAAAATTGAAGCTGGGTGTTGGTGTAGTACTGTATTCTCAAAGGTTCAGAACTACATTTAGTATGCACAGCTTGGTTTTGGATATGTTTCTGAAGGTGGTTTGGTTTGCTTTTCAAAAATTCTATGAGTACTGCAGCATTAATGCTCTGCTTATGATGAAGAAAGCAGTATCCTCCTTCCATTGGTGACTGAAGTAGTTCCTGGCATTGCATTAAATCATGAGCTTCTCCATTTTTACAGTTTTAAAATGATTCACAAGCATTTACAAAGTGATTTGATTTAAACCAGAACTGTAACCTGTTCCCTTTCATTGCTTCTTTTCTAAAGAATGGCCAGAGTTCATTCCATTAGCACAAAGATCTTCCAAGAACTAGCATAAAGTAGGAAAGCACCTCAGTTCTTATTTCCTCCACCACAGGATCGTGCAATTCATCAAGAAGGGTATTATTTCCCATTAAGCCAACATTGGATGGAAATGCCGTTGTTCCAAATGGTCCACAAAGTTTCAAAATGCCAAGGAGACTTTCTAGGAAGGAACAGGACTGCCACAGACAGATGCATGAGAAGGTGGAAGAAAAAAAAAAAAAGGAAGTATTTAAAAAAAAATAATCTGATGTTAATTTAGGGACACAAGTCTTAAAGACCACCATTAAAAAACATGAGATACGGCTATCGAGGGTGCATGACTGGTAATCTAACACTCACTGCATGGAAAAGGGCTGAGCTGAGACTGCTAATTTTTCAAACATGCTCAGACTTCTCCCTTTTGCAGAATCATAGAATGGTCCAGGCCGGAAGGGACCTCCAAAGGTCATCTAGTCTGACCTCCCCGCAGTCAGCAGGGACACCCCCAACTAGACCAGGTTGCCCAAGGCCTCATTGAGCCTCACCTTGAATATCTCCAGGGAAGGAGCCTCAACTACCTCCCTGGGCAACCTGTTCCAGTGCTCCACCACCCTCACAGTAAAGAACCTTCTCCTAATCTCCAATCTAAATCTGCTCTTCTCCAGCTTAAAGCCATTGCCCCTCATCCTGTCACTGCAGGCCTTTGTAAACAGACTCTCCCCTGCCTTCCTGTAGGCCTCCTTCGGGTACTGGAAGGCTGCTATTAGGTCTCCCTGGAGCCTCCTCTTCTCCAGGCTGAACAACCCCAGCTCCCTCAGCCTGT
>VXAK01011373.1:2722-94685 GCA_013399435.1 Arenaria interpres | reverse complement strand
TCCCTTATCTACTGACCTAGTCACTCTATCATAGAAGGCCACTAGGTTAGTCAGGCAGGACCTGCCCCTAGTAAAGCCATGCTGGCTATCTTGAATCATCTCCGTGTCCTCCATGTGCCCAAGCAAGGCATCTAGAAGGATCTGTTCCATGATCTTCCCAGACACGGAGGTGAGGCTGACAGGTCAGTAGTTCCCAGGGTCCTCCTTTCTACCCTTTTTAAAAATGGGTGTGATGTTTCCTTTCTTCCAGTCCGCAGGGACTTCACCTGACTGCCACAACTTTTCAAATATGGCTTGGCAACTGTATCAGCCAGTTCCTTCAGGGCTCTGGGGTGTATTTCATCGGGTCCCATGGACTTGTATATCTTCAGGTTCCTCAGTTGATCACGTACAAAAGAGGTTGCGTCAAAGAGCATCAAAAGGCTGACAATGCAGATGTGCTATATACCGCATCAGAAATGCCAGCTAAAAAGAAATTACATAATTTCTCTTAAACCACCCTGAATTTCATAGCAGAATGATTTCACAGGGACAAGCCAGAGAAGTGGCACATCAGATCAAAGTTATGTGTTAGTACAAGAAACAGCTCTGTGCCTTATTAACACAGAACATCAAACACTGATAATGTCAGCACCCACTGCTGAATTAGTAAAGGCAAAGGACAAAAATAACTGGATTAGAGATTTCTTGATGGCACCCATCCATTCCTGGTGAATGTTCATTCAACACTTCCTCTGTTCTTCACCTTGAAGCCTGTGCTTCGCCCAAGCCAGTTGCACAAGAGCCTTGACTACATTATGGAAATCTCAGTTCTAACACATTCACAGTTACCCTGTCTTTAGTGGAGGTAAGTTATGCCAGCACAAAGTTGCACCAACACTGGTGCAAAACCAAGTAACACGGAATATCCCACTTATCGCTGGGATATAACCTGATAGGATTTTCAGTAGGAAAGCTAGCACAACCAGCAGTACCCTTCACTTTTTTTAGGGCCTCAACATCCACTTTCCCTCCTGCAGTGCTAATTGCTAGAATTTACTTCTGAATAAACAGACTGTACACCAAACAAGGGTTAAGTTTCACTTTTACAAATTAGCTATGCATATTCAAATGAAAATAAACATCCTAATTCTCCAAAGAAAAAAATATCAGATACTTGCTTCATGATCCCAAGAGCCTGTTTCTCTCTGCCTGTCTGCTGGTGCCCTTACCCGCCATTCATTTATGGCTGTATTATCATCATCATCATCTATGGACTTAGTATTCCAAACATACCAGCCGCCCACAACTGAAGGGCTTCTTTGCATTACAAATTATAATTGCACTGAATGCACTACTGGTTCTGTGACATAAAAAGGAACCCAAAAAAAAAAAAAAAATCATCAAGCTTATTTTAACTTGAGAGAGTTGAACCCAGCTGAAAAGCTAAGTCAGTAACCCACAGAACCCACTAATTAATTACCATATAGATGTATATATCCAATCTAATGGAGATCAAAATTAAAAAAAAAAAGTAACCCATTATTCACCACCACAGTTTCAATTACAGCTGGGAGAATAATTCCAGTTAACGTATTCTCTGTGGCCTGGCTCACACCCAAGGAGATGCTTCTTGGGAATCACAGAATCATAGAATCGTCTAGGTTGGAAGAGACCCTTGGGATCATCGAGTCCAACCATCTACCCTACTCTACAAAGTTCTCCCCTACACCATATCCCCCAACACCACATCTAAACGGAAGCTCAGAAGAAGCTCAGAAGCAAAATTTGGCTTGAAAACTGGAGCAAGACACCTCTTTTGAAGTCTTCCCTCAAAAATCAAAACAAAAAATTCCACCACCAACAAAAGTCGTGTCAAAATCACAGTTCTCCCCTTTTGAAGATTACCACCATTTTCCAGAGTAGGACATTGAGATTAATGATTTTATTCCTCCATTCCTTCATTAAGCTGGACCAAGTCAGCATTTATTTGTTAACCTTTGTAATACTTCAGGCACCAGTGCCATATGATGTCAAGCTAAATTCCGAACTAAATCCACTTAAGAAAACAGAAAAGAACATTTCTTACCTGTTACTTTTTCCTCATAACTATGGACTCCCACTGCTGAAGATAGTCTGTCAAGTTAAAGAATCGTCTTTTTTCTTTCCATTTTTTTTTTAACCTCCCACTCCTTAAAACATTTAATATTGCCACATATGAAAGAAACGGCAATGAAAAGCTTGTCTAATATGTCAATGGTTACATGCCACTTCTGTTAGTCAGCTCCCAGATGAGCTTGGCTAGGTATTTCAAACAACAGGGGAGACAATCTATTTTATAACAAGAAAAGAAACACCAAGAATATGCCAGAAAAACTTGGCATTTTAAAATACAGAAGTAGCATAGGGTTCCAAAGGCGTGCAAGGGACCAGAAAATATTACAGTTTTAAGTATATTATATACAGGTTATATTTCACGTTAAGTCAATTTAGATCAAAAAACATTGTGTGTTGGATTTTCCAATAAACTATAACTATATCCAACAGCTACACATATGAATACTCACCTAAAATAGAAAAATAAGACAACAAGGTATTGCTTTTGCAAGACACCAGCACAAGAACATACACATATCGGGCACTGTCATCGTCTTCTGAAGCTGGTGCACATTTGGATTGTAATTGCAGTGTACTTCCTAGAATAGCATTGCACAACTTTTTTGTTACTTAAAAGCCTGTTCCACCGAGGAGCAACCAGTGAATGATCAGCAGCATTTATCTACATTCTCCTTTTACCCCTAAACATCTCATTCACATGGTCCAGGTGATCCATGACACTATTCAAGACTGTGCATCCTGTACTCTTGATAGTTTACACTTTTCTGCTTCTTAAAAAAGGCACTGAATTATAGATGTACTGAAGAGAAAGGAACAGAAAGATTCACGGTTCCTAGGGCGTTTTAAGAGCTGAGAGTTACTTTAGTAATGCACCTTTCACAGCTTATCAGTATAAATATGTTAACAAGTTCCCATTTAAAAATGAGTCATCCCATCCCACTGGAGTTAGAAAACAGAACTCATCAGATTCAGATTCTGGAGATTGCACAGGTTTCATTTACCTCTACATCACTGAACTAAACTAGTTTAAGACCAAGACGGAATGAAAGTCCGTGTGAAATGAAAGTAGCTTTTGCCAAGTAAATTGCCAGACCTAATCCAAAAGAAGTGTGATTCCTTTTCTAGTTTTTGATTTACAATTTAGACAAAATGTGACTTATTTTTATAAGTAAAATTGCATAGTGGTATTTTAAAAATACTTCCACTTTGTGTTACAACAAAAGTTATTGTTCCAAGTGTGGAAGACCTCTATTTCCCCTTAGTGAAACTATTAAAACAGGCAGCAAATTTTACAGTATAGGAAAGCTACAATAGAGGTTGGAGGAACAGCTGTGAACTTTAAGGATTTCAGAGAAATGTACGAGACAAAAATATCTGAATAGAGAAAACTAAACAGAATCATTCAAGAGCGGGACTTCACAGGCCATTCATATAACCCATATTCACGTTAATTACCCAAATGCATGTCTTTATTGCCTCTTCTCTCCCCAGAAGCAAAGACTAAGCAGACCCTTCGGCTTTTGTAATACAGTAGATCCACGTGAGTTTACCTGGCATGTTCTTGGTTCAGCGGTTCTTTAAGAATTTGTCCCCACCTACTACGTGACTACCGTCAATACTAAATCAGGTCAGCCGTGACTACCTGGTGCCCAGCTGTGCAGTATTTTGCTGACAGTCATTCCAAGCCAGGGGAACACTGCACAGCTGTATTAAGCGTTTCTGCTGTACTTCTCCACAAGGCTCTTAGGCTGAGACTCGGCACCATGCCATGGGTTCCTGCTTCTTCCAATTTGGATCTGGCTAGCAGCTGCCTGGCTTGGGACCTGTGCAGAGGCTTGCATGCATTTATCTGCAAACCAGTGTAAACCTTGAAGCTCTCCGATGTTTTTGGCCAAATACCACCATCAGTAACAGTAACGTGGCACTGTAGGCACTTGTGCAAAGAGCAGCAGCTCCCAGTTGGCACGGGGCTATACACCACTCCAGAGTGGCTGGCAGAAGTCCAGTCTCCCCACCCCTTGGAAAATGTCTCATACATGCTTACTTTCATAAGTCTGAAGAGCACAAAAGCTGGGACCAAGGATTACACTGTAGATATTTACAAAGAACAGCTACTACAGCATCCTTTAAATTAAACATTCTCAGAAGAGGAGTGCTACAGAACAGATGGGCTATGATGTGTAAGTTCAGAAGTGACACGACTTTGACCACCTTTTTGTGCCTAATCAAGGTAGGGTGTGGTATCAGTGATACCACAAATGGTCAAGATAACTGGAAGAGGGAGCTCATCAACAAGCTCATGGAGCTAAAAGTAAAAACATGGATCTCAAATTCCCGTCACTGCATAGAAAGTACAGCAACTGCTACAGATTCAGACAACTCATTCACATTCCTATGTAAACATCAGCAAGGCAAGAAAACGTTAACAGCTGTACAGGAACAATACTTAAAAGTACAACTTATGCACCTATATGAATCAGGTATGATGAGAAAAGCCAGGCTGAATACCATAATGAAAAATCACCACTTCTACTCCATCAGAAGTTATTCGAGCCTTTAATGAAAACTGTAGGTGAAGAAACTTGGGTCACCACAATTTCTCTCATCTTAAAAAAAATCCACACATCCCCAATCCCAAGCTTTAACAGAGAGCCTTTAAGGAGTTAAAAACATAAGGGTGAGGTTTTGTCAAACAATAGAAAGGTATGTATAAAATAGGAAAATAAAAATAAAATCCAAGTCTGTTCCCCCTTTATTAAGCAGTTAGTACTGAAGATTGTTAATACTTAGGCCCAATCCATCAAAGGAGGTCAAAAAGGCAGCAAAACTTGCAGAAACTTATCTCAATTAGTAAAGATGGGAACAACTGAAGAACTGTTAATGAGTCTGTTGAATAGAGAGTATGTTGATTAAATACAGCATGGGCAAAAACAAGATGAGGCTTGTTTCAAAAAAAATAACTCAAGCTAGTCATCCACACTGCTGGCTCATAAATTAACTAACTGCTTCCAAAACAAAATACTTTAACAATTCACACCTCAATACACAGAAGCTGTTTACAGAGGATGAGGTAACAAAACAAAACAAAAAAAAAGGATTTGATAAATCCATTGAAAGCATATGGTAAAAACTTCACTTGTATGTCTATTTGATTTAGTTCTAAGATGCTAAGACTAGAAAGGGATTAGGAACTAACAGAGTTTGTAAAAAGGGACCACAAAAAAAAAAAGTGTAAAAAAAGGATTGCAAGAGGCATATGAAGGCTCCTGGAACAGGAAACATGGGGAACATTTCAGAAAAACAAGCAAGGGGCATGAAAGAGTAATTGCAGTAATCAGTTTACTGAAAAGGAAAACCATTCCCATATATCATTTTTCCAAATACTACAAAGAGTCAACGGGACCTAAAAGCAATTCACTCAAACCTGAAAATGCTTATACAACATACAGCTGACTTTCTTAACGTCATTGCCATACCTGGTACATGCTTAGATTCATCTAAAGAAAAAAACCGAAGTATTAGAAGGCAAAAACCTACATTCTCTGCAGAATTCACTTATGATGTTTAAGAGGCAGCCCACTGTGGAGTCCTTCTATAGGTAAATTATAAACAACTGGTACTTCTCACCAACTTCCTAAGGAAAGCTTCTATATTCTTAGAAGATAGTCATAGGTGGGTGTTCTTCAGGATAATGTGTGACCATTGCTGTGAATCGCTGCTTTCCTTCATTAAGCTGGACCAAGCAGAAGTCTCACTGCCCAATTTTTAGTTATGCGCATACAGAAAGAAAACACAGCTGTTAATTCCAAAACAGTTGTCAATTCAGATAACATTATAGAAATAAGATTTCAAGAGTGGTGGGAAAATAGTACGTGTGTAGAACTCCAAAAAATTTTACTTGTCTTTCAGGTCTGAGCAGGACTGCAATTCATTGACGGCTGTACCAGTGCGGTCTCCCTGGCAGTAGTATGATTTACAGCAAAGCAAGTCAGACACCACTGCTTAACCTACACCAGAGTTATGCACAGAGGTAGTTGCACTACCACGGGCTGAAATACAGAATAGGTAAGGAACATGTTTTAATTGCCAAAAGGTACCAGGAAACAGCTCCATCTTGAAGTTTTCATTAAAGCTATGAACAGATTTACTTATCACAGAAAGAAGTAACACAGAGCTCATTAGACACTGCCTCATATCAAACTGTCCTCTGCAGTCGCAGAAGCTTTCTTTTTAGGCCACACAAATTCCAAGATAAACAAATTCATTATTCACTCTATTTCATCTTGCTAAAGGAACACCAGGACTACCACCCAAGGATAAATTCAGTACTCCATCATGACATAATACCTTTTTTATTACAATATCCAAAAAACTGAGTATGCAAGATTTTGAGATCTCACGATCCCTTCTTCAATCTCAGGAATGTGCCATCTAAAGACTGTATATTTAAACCATAAAGGAGTTTAAATGTAAAGAAAAGAGAAAAATGCATTTTCTTCATAAACATTCTGTGTGTCTCTTCCTACCAACCACACCATCCTCTGTAAAACCCGAAGATTTCTTTCCTTAAAGCAAATATATATATAGTGTTGGTAGCCCACCCCACCCCATCCCAAGATCAGTTTTTATTAATCTTCTGTATTAGTGTCAACAATCAGCTACAGATACATATTACTTTGAGAATTAAATACATAATCGTTTAATTCAAACAAGCAGAAGGGCAAGAGGAAAAAGCATTATGTGGATGGCACATTTGGTTGTAGATTACCAAAACATTCAGCCTTTACAATTCAATGATTCTTTCTCTAGTAATCAACTTTCAAATAAAATTTCTCTTTGTTGCAATTACAGACCAAAATACACTAGATAGTTTTCTTTTACTACAATCTTACCATAGTAGTTGAAGAAGTACTATTACAAAATGCTTTTAATTAGTGTACTCTTTACAAAGAGTCAGAGAGGCAATGTAATAGCAGAGTACAGTGTAAAGAGTGCTTCTAGGAACTAGGAGGTTTTGTAATATACTACTCGGTAAGCGATATAGCTACAGAACTCACAGCCACAACTGTTATGTCTACTCTCTCTCACTTCAAAGTAGCTGCAGCTTCAGTGCATTCAAACTGTGCCCAATGATGTCTCTGAACGGAGAGTTCTGCCTGCGTGAGCAATCTGAACAGATTAACACTGCTTTGAATTGAAAACGCCCCTCCTTGATCTGAGCTAACTATGTAAACGTACGCAAGAGAGGGGAGTTTTGAACTCAGCCGGGAAGGTGAGTGCTCGCCACGGCCACCCAAGGGAAACTCTCAACCTGAAGAGAGGTGGTCGGAGATTAACAGAACTGGAACACGAAAAGAGGCAAACAGGAAAAAAAAAAAAATAAAAAATAAAAGGACAAACAGCAACCGACAGAGCAAACACTTTAGAAAGAGCCTATTCCTTAAGCCTGCTTCAGATATTGCTCTGCTCTATAAAAGTGAATTTAGGACCTAAGGCTTGTAAGTTATAAGAGGCCCAGGTGGCCAAGTCCATCTTCAACGTCACTGAAGTGCTTTCACAAGATATAGCTTTTCCCCGTGTTCACTGGTGAAGATGGGAGCCTTTTTGTAGTGTTCCACCAACTCATCCATAGTATTAAAGCGACGCTGCCCAATACAATAGACATTGTCCACGAGCTGCACCTTGAAATGTTTGTTCTTCCCCGATGCCTTTAGAGATACCGAGAAGTCACTGGGCTGTTGAGAATTCAAAAAGAAACAAAAAAAAAGAATTACATAAAAGTGAACAAAATGAAGGCGTAATTTTGTGGTTTCAGGAACAAACTGTGTCATACAGTTGATGGTAATTTATGCTAGTCTTTGTTCCACAGCTCACTGCTTTAGCTACTTAAGAAACCCAGTAGTCTATTATTCAATAAATAATTGCCATCATTATTAACGTGCACCGTTAAGTCAGTTAAGTGAAAGCTCCCCAGATGCACAGTCTGAAGTTGCCAATTACATGACTAAATTGCAAATATTATCTTAGTTACTCAATCTAGAAGCAGGAGAATGTCAAGAAGGGAAAAACTTTCATCATGTATGGTTTCCTTGCTAGAGAGTCCTGGAGAAAGAAATCATTGCACCATTGCTTGTGTGAGATGAAGAAAAATTCCCATATTGCCTTTTTTTTTAGAGCCGTGACCGCTAGAGGGCCGTTCTTGCTTTGCATTGCAAAAGACAAAAACACATTCACCTTTTATCTTCATTACCACATGTATGGGGAATAATTTCACCTATTGAGTACACCTTTTTTTTTGTAAAAAAAGATAAAGCTATAGAATGAAAACACAGTACAAATCTCACCACCCAACCACCATCCACAAAAGGCAAAATTTAAGCACTAATTAAGTTATTCAGGACAGAACAATTTCACATGATAAATCTCTTCGTCTTGGCATTTGGTTGCTTTAACGAAGACAGTGCTGTGATCCAAACAGCCAGGATGAGCCCATTCAGCTTTCTGCACCACAGCAGGAGGGTAGAAAGGACACACTGTCCCTCACTTCTGGCTGAACTCCATCTCTAGCCATTGACCGCTGCTGCCTGGCCCTAGAGACAGAAGCACGGGCTTTGCCCTGTGAGAGGTAGCTGGAGGTGGGTGGAAAATGGAGAAAATAAAAAATAAAAAGCACACACCACCGTTTATAGCAAGTACTTAATGGAGATGAGTAACACCTGGTGCAACTCTGGAAGTCCTGCTGCAGGGTCTCTGCCCACTTTAGGAAGAAAGCATTGAAGGCACGTGCCAATTTCAGACATGGCCTTCCTGCAGTCCCACGGTCCTCCCCCCCACCGCGCTGCTGCTTTGGTCAGACCAGCGCTGAGAACCTGAATTTGTCTGGGCTAAACAAAACCCACAAGGGACTATCTGGTTCACAGCATTGCCTTATGAACAACCCCAAGTCAGCTGCAGCACAGCAGAGGACCAAGCAGGGGGGAGCAGGAGCCCTCGGACGTTACTGCTGTCACCGGACTTCGGTTCATGAAACCACAGCTTCCGGAGTCCTCCACACTGCCTTTGAGGGTCAGACGCGCACCTGAGTATGTACCCAAGTAAGCTGAAGGACAGCATTTTCTCAGGCATGCTGTCTTATTTTCCTGCAATGATGTGAGTCTCTGCCCCACACATCTCTCATGTTCTACCTATCCCAAAATCTCGTCCCTTGCATCTGCCCCTCACGTGTTTTAGCACCGATGCCTTCTCTGCCTTCTCTTCCTCCTCCATCTCCCCTGCCCAGAGCAAGAAAAGCTCCTGCCATGCCTATTGATCTGGCTCTGCCCCAGCTCCCCAGGCTTGCACCTCAGCTTTGGGCAGCAGTTCTTCCCCTCCCACGCTGCTCAAGCCAGCAGCTAGCTCCCTGCACCTCTGGACTAACGCTCACCCCAACTCAAGACACTACATTCCAGATCCACAAGCACCACTTCTTTCTAAATTATTTTACATAACATCCATAGGAGAAGTACTTCTTCCACCTGGTGCCACCGGGCTTTGGCTGGGTCAGTGGAGGATCCGGCAGGAAGGCAGCTTCAGGCATTGAGTTGTTCCAAATCCACTGGCTCAAAATACACATAACACCCCTCCATGACTACCAAGAGGAGATGACTGGGGAGGGTACAGGAGAGGGATGGAAAGAAATGTCTAATAGCTTATCTTTGGGGTTCCCAATGCTCCACCCAAGACAGGATTCATGCCCTGTCATCTATCCCTAGGTCCAAGTTTGAAAACAGCTATGTGAAGCCAGCTAGCTGTGGTATTAAACCCCAGCCTTGGGAGCATCTCAAACAGACTGGCACAGAGCTTACACCAAGACTGTCCTGTTTTCAACACCTACCCTGCTGGGCTAAAGCTAACCTGCTTGTACCAACACTGTGCTGTGGCCAAGACCCTGACTGTTGCGTGGACAAACCCTCCGGCATGGGCACCTCCACAGTCCTGCGCAGTAGCCATGAAATGGTAACAAAGCACAGGCTGGCACAAGCCAAGCTCTGAGACCCTGAGCAAGGGCTCTAGGAAGCTGATTGTTGGGCTCTAAACACAGGCTACCATGCAGGTCCGTAAGGTATCTTCAAGGAGGACCGCATTGAGGGCAGCACGTACAGACTGGCTGCTTAGGATTTGAAAAACAAGACCAAGTCTTGCTGATTAAGTTCTGGTGCTTCCATGGGCGATGCCTATGCCAAGCAAAAACCAGTTATCAAAGGGCCCTCTTTTAAAATAGAAGAGCTTACAAACGGAAAGTTCATAACCTGAACTAATAGCAATAGTGCTATAAAAAAGGTTTAAAAATAAGTGAAATAATCACTTTGCACACCACAAACTTTTAATGTTTTCTGACAGCACAATTGTTTTTAGCATGTAAAAACTGTGAGTTTTCAAAGCTCCTTATACCTGCTAAGAATCATTATCTTTAGACCAGAAAGGATGCGCTAATGACACAGAGAAGTGCTAGAATAGGTCTTAGACCTCTGATCTACTGTCCTATGTCCCAGGCACCGCCAGACTTAGATCTTTGTGAGGTGTTCTACACAATACATGAAACACTCTTCCTGCCATTTTAATTATACCTGTAATGAATGAACACTTTCCTGAACTACTGCCCATTCTTCCCAGCCTTGGAGCTGCTAATTAGATTGATGCATAAATAGAAGACATTGGAATCGCTTATTTTCTCCAGAATATATGTTACAAAGTTTATTCTTTTCGTGATCTGATTTAATTAAAAAAAATAGCGGAAAGGCTGATCTAACTCTTTTGAGAGCCATCATCCGGTGCATAAAGATGGAAGAGCTTGAACAGCTGTTGCAAGAATCCTGAAACCCTTTACTGGCCTCAGTGTAGTAACTTCTACAGGACACAAGAACAAGCAGCAAAAGCAATGGGACTTGGATTTGCTTTGTGGGTTTTTTTGGTTTTTTTGTTTTTTTTTTCTACTCTAACAAACATGCAATACCATTAAAAAGACTATTTAAAAAAACACCTCTAGATAAACTACTGCTCTTAACATTACCATTTCAAAGTATGTTTGTTCAATGCAGCTTGAATTGGTTCCCTGCTGTCCTCCTTGGATTTGCTCCAAGTCTGTTTATTTTATTTACTGTTTAAGCTATTTTGTTTCAAATGCTGACCAATTTTTCTCCCTTCTCCCTCTTAAATTAATTGCTACATTTAGATGTTTGCACACTAACTTCTCCAGGAATAAAAGCCTCATATACACCAAATAAAGGCACATAAGTAGTAAACTTTAATCCCTGAAATCTATAGAGGAGTTGATGATTCTGCAACAGAATTACAGAGCATAGCTTCATGGCAGGGAACCTGCGAATATTTCTGTACTGTCATAATTGGGAAGAACTAAACCTGAAGTTAAATCAATTTCTAAATCAGAAAATTGAAGACTAGTTATTATGCATCTGCAGCTCTTCATTCCAGGTGTGAAAGAATTGTTTCAGATTCCTTTAACTCCTGCTTATGACTAAGATGACTACAGGCAAGGTTATGCCTACAGAATGTGGAAGGCAACAGGCAGGAAGATGTTCCTTTAACTTTACTTTTTTGGTCAGGAACTTCACTGTCTTTAAAAAAAAATACTGGAAAACTTTATCATGAAGACAAGTTATAAAGCTATACAAGGGAAAACAAGTGAAAGAACGTTTCCCTCTTTACAACCTTCACTTGAGAATGAAACAACACAATTTAATCATAAATGGCGTTGTTGGGGAAAATAAATTCCTCTGAAAGACTTTTACTGATCCTACAACTACTTCCCACCCCAGACCCCCTTCAATCCAGTTCCACCTGGCAATACCCTTCCTTCATGGAAGATACTCTCACTCTTCAGATTATTCTAGACCCTTTGATCTCCAATCTGTGAGCCTGCCCTAGCACTCTTCAGCTCCTTCCATTTCCATACCCAGGTCTTCCCTGACTTCTCCTACTCAATCACCCATCCAAAAAAAACGCAGCCATAGCTCAAATGTCTAAGGTCAGGCTGGAAAGAACCACATGGGAGGGTTAAAAATTCCTTTTTCTACCTCTTCCCACCTCATTTTGATATCAACAAATACCCTTTCTCTCTATGTAATGGTTCACCACGTTCCAAAATCAACATAACAGAGGCCAGAAATGTGAATTAGCTCCACCGATCTTCAAATACAGCTCTAATAAGATTTCTGTTCTTCCATTTAAAATAAACCACTAGAATATTTCTTTAAGCCTGTTTTTAAAGATAAACTTTCTCCTTGTCTTCGCTAGACTTATCAATCATAGCATGTCACAGAACATGACAAATGCTTCAGTATTTGAACATTTGCCACATTTCATTGCTTCTATCCAACACTTGCAGGATCAAAACCCCAGGAAAATATGGGACGCTCTGAATGGTACAAAATTTGCTCCTCAAAAAGCAAAAGCTCTCAACCTGTGCCTCCTTCCTCTGCCTTCACTACTGCTGGACAAAGAGCACAGAAGCTAAATGTGATCTCAGAGGACTGACAAACTCAGTAGCACCCACAATCCTCGGTAGCATCTCAATACAATACTCTGCAATCCCATTTAGGATCAGTCACTATAACTTGATAGCTGTGATGCTATTGGCAGAAGGTAGCTATTACTTCCTACTGAATAATTGCTCCTAGAACAGTCAAAAAATTGTAAAGCTCATTCCTGCTAACACACAAAACTGGTTTGAGAAAAATAACATCTCTGATTCATGAGAAGACATCATAGGGCTACGAAGCAGTGGTGTTTGTCTAATCCACTTGTAGTGGAGTACAAGGGGACTGCAAGCCCTGACAGAAGCTTCTATTGAAGTCTAGGGGTGTCTGCAGTGTGCTCAGAAGCTGGAGATGTGGTGTGCGTGCTCTCCCTCATTGCTGGCCACAGCCTATTAGCCCTTCCTGTTAGCTACAGCACCAGCAAGCACACTCGTCTCCCAGGGTGAATCTGAACAAAAATCCCCTCTTCCTTCCAAATTTTCTTCTCTCTTCAGTGGACTCTTAGATCTCCAAAGCACGATGATCACCTACCCAACCCAGGCCAACAGTGTCAGCCAAGACTGGCTTGTCTTGTGTTAGGTGCTACACAGAGAGAACAAAAATCTGACTGCTAAAGAGCCTGCAACTCAAAAAGGGTAGGAAGCGGCTGTACGGAGACTGCATATATTAAATCTACATTATCTGTTCAGGAGTACGACTTAAATGGCACAATAAGCTTCAGTATTTAATCAACTGTGCAGCCTGCAACAGAAAGAACAAGTCAAGCAGTATTTCTAACTAGGCATATTCCACTTCAGTCTCCTCCTTTACACCTCCAAAACTTTAGGTGACATTACCTAGGTATAACAGTTGGCAAAAATGTTATCAGTATGTAACTGTGCCTGTTACATAAACTATAGGCTTAAATGGTTCAAACAAGTTTATGGTTCTAATAATAGTATTTCGTAATTAATGAAGATAATCAGGCTCCTAGCTACCTCACAGAGTTCATCGCAGGATATTCTCCAACACAGCAACATCCCTTAGATCTAAATGTAACTGTGGAGAATATTTTGGCTAAAGAAACCTAGCTGTGAGACAAACATCTGGTAAATTAAATCTAGAAAAACATTGTAAAATCTTGCATCTATTAAAATTTGAAATGGAAAACCATTGACAGTCTCATCAAGCAAATACAGAATACAAACCTTCATCTATCCAAGGACAGCTTTTCATAGCTCAGCAGCAAGAGCAAACTCAATGTAATCTAAGGAAAACTTTTATGCAGATGACTTTTCGTAACTATGGTGATGGAAGGCTATAGAAAACCCTAAAAGAGGTCAAAAATCAGGCACAAGATTAGCAGGATGACTCACAGTTTTATCTGTGAGGCCTGTTTAGATAGGAATAGCCCCTGCATCCATAGCTTTAATAGGTGGGTTCATAACACAATGTAATGGGAAGTGCTGGTCTGGGGGAAAGATGAGCAAACAGGAGAGCTGACAACTTCACTCTCTTCAGTCTGGTCTCTCTAATCAACATCTTTTGCTCTGATCACACAAACACTCCTGGTGATATTTAGCCACAGCCTTTGTAGTCACACATATAAAATACGGCAACCATCAAGCATTTAAGAGCTATTTCTAAAATCTTTCATCGTTCCATACATAATAAGCTTGAAATAGATTTTTTTCCTAATGCTATCAAATATGCCCATTTGCTTATTATATCACTCCTGGCACTTTAGGAAAAAAACCCAACACCCCATCTAGCAATCACTAATGCTTTTATAGTTCAAATACATAAACAAGTTATATGATGGTATGATATATAAAAGCAGACAAAAGTCTGAGATGTAGTAAAATATTTCTTTAAACCAAATAAAAAACAAAACTCTCTAGTAGCACTAAGACAAAGAAAGCATTTACGTCCATAACTAACTACAGTCTCTCACTGCTCAAAAAAGCCCCAAATACAGGATCTGCAAGATCAGATCAAGATTAGAAAAAGAAAAAGAGGTAAGTTCCTCAATTCAGCACATTTTTTTTTGCATGCATGCAAAAAACTTTCTGTAATATGAATTGAGTAAATTTTCAGGGACTCCAGTAAGTGTTAGATGCTGTTAGAAGACCACATTCTGAATGAATCTTTTTGTGCTCCATAAGCAACAATTTCCCCAGCAACAATAGAGGCAGCAAATTTGAAATTCCTTTGAATACAAGTATGTTTAGTGTTATGATGTCATATTTAATGAAAAGGTTACTGCGTCCTTTCAGGGAAATTTGTTTACTCAAGAGGTAGACTCTTAGGAGCAAAGAAACGAGCTGTAGCACAGGGGTCACTGTGACATGGCGTGCACTGAGAAATGGCTGGGCATTTTTGTATTTTAAGTAATGTATTAATTTTCAAACTGTCCTTCTGGCACTTTCCCAAAAGACAGAAGAAAATTGATAGCTACTGTCTCAGGGTAACCCAAAATGCAGCATCCAGATCTGAAAGTGAGCTTCTACCTGCTGGACGGACACACCAAGGGTAGACTTCATCCAGTTATACCTGCCTTCCCCTGTCAGACAGGATGCCACCTTGAAGAGACAGCTGAACTACTGTAATTTAATGATTACCATAATCCTCTAGTGGCTTTCTATATTCTAGAAGACTGTATGCCCCACCTCAGAGTTTCCTTCTGTTGACTAAACAAACTTGATTCCTCTCGGCCTCTGTAAGTCAGTCATGTTTTCTAAACTTCTATTTTTCTTCCTGTTCTGCTTTGGTTTATGTTTATTTAATCTCTATTTTTCTTCCTGTTCTCCTCTGGTTTATTTGCATTTGCCTTCATTTAGTGATTACAGTTCACTAATAGCAGCAATAGGAACTCAGTGACACAGAGCTTCAAAGACAGGGTAGCTTGACAGCTACCAGGTCTTCTGCAGAGCATATTCATCAAGGAAAGATGCCCGAAAATTCACCAGACAATACTGTATCCAGAAAAAAAATAATATATATATATTTAGGACTATTACAGAATTGTACTCTGTCAATAATGTTACATATGATATAAAAATTTCAGGGACTAGCAGCAGTCCTAACTTCAATAATAATAATAAACTAGCACTATTTTCCAAATATTAGAATGCAAAGTTTTATTTGGATTTAGAAAACCCTACAGAATTAACAATTGGCTTGTCTTTCAACTGTTCTGCTGCCACTGTTCAATCTCACTTGCCCAGAGCCAACATGCCAGCCAATCCAAAATTTTTAGTACCATTATATTAAAAATGCAGGCTCTGTTAATTCAATAGAGGGATTCTGCTCATCTAGAAAGCTGCCGTTCAGTTTATTAAAAAGTTGTGTTAGGAAAGAAATTTTATTTAAAAGGCATAGAGTATGCACTACCTAATGAATCTACCTCACTACTACCACAGATTTTCACTTCATTCTGAGACCTCTTCTGAGTAGTTGAAAACGTACCTTAGCAAAAACAGAATCAGCAAATGAAAATGTGAAACATGCTTCCAAAAAAGTAGGGAGAGCTAATAGGATCTTCACTTCCAGATTTGAGCTCATGCTTAATTCTCCCCCTTAAAGTAAATTTCTTTGTTTTCCAGCATGCAGTCGTGCCAACACTGACTACTGGTTACTTAATAAAGTAATTTACATGAGGAATAGTATATGGGAACAGTTTTCACGCAATTTATAGACGATTATGATAAAGAATATCACAAGTTCTATCCAGAAGTGATATATGCAATCAATATGGCCTTCTGAAGACATTAGTTAGAGTCAATAAATCTTTTTAAAAGCGTATTATAGCTCAAACTATATATGCAGTTGACACTGCTTTAGTTTTTATTTGCAATCTACGTTGTAAACCAGGATAGTCCACAATACAGGCACAGTGAAACCTGATACAAATATAGCACCAAGATAGGTGGCTATAGCTGTATAAGATATACTTATTTTAGTAGTATCGTACACTTAAATTAGAAGACTTGGCTAATATAACTATATTATTTAGAATTTTTATATGTGAGGCAGCAAAATATAACAGCCGTAGAATGGCCTCACAATTAAATCAATAAATGCAGAAAAGCCCTAATCAGAAATTTAGATTCTCTTCTTTTTTTTTTTTTGGTAGCTTTTGAAAGATGTATTAGGGAATTATTAAAATCTGTCACCTTTTAAAAATCACAGTCAAGGGATAATTGAATTTTGAATGCCTTAACTATGAATTCTCTGGCCTCAGCATACATGAAAGACCTTTCAGTGTAATTTTAAAGTTGAACTTTCAGAATTACAATGATCCCTAAGCAGCCCTACTCATATCCCTCTCATGTTATCAAGGCTCAATTTACAAAGCATATGAGCTGCTGACTTGACCCTCTCTGTTGTGTATCATAATCATAACAATTAGATACAATAGTAACTTTACCTTATTACAACCTAAGTAATCTAAGTAGAGCAGAAATATATTAAAATGGGATTTTAACCAACAGTTTAAAGAACCTACGCCATTATTCAATTAAAGGCAGAATGAAACTGACCAATGTGAAAATCCCATTGGAAAATAGCCTTAAAAATCAAATTAATGACCAAATTTGCAACTCACTAGAATTATTTTATCTTGTAGTGCTGCAAATTTGAGGAGGACTGTACATGAGGAACACATGAAAAGTCAAACTGAAGCCTGGAATATTTAGTTGCTTGCCCGCTAATTAAGAAACCCTGGATAACACAGAGCACAGCTGTTAAATTTCAGTGTAAATGTCACTGCATTCCAGTAACATACCAATTCTCACAAGCAGTAAGCGTATGGGTTGGTAAGGCCAAAGCGTTGGTGCTTCTTTAAGGGTGAAAAGCCCCTTACTACAGATAGGGAAGCTATTAACTGGCTAACCCAAGATGGCTAACCCAAGCACCGGGTATTACAAAGCCTGCTGGGCCAAGTACCACTTACCGAAGATTCACTATCTCTAACAAGGAAATCTCCTTCCACTCCCCTTTCGTTCAGGGCACATTCTGCTTGGTGTCGGGTAACATTCCCGTAATACCACTCTCTTCCAGCAAACCGTCCGGTAGAAGATGGTCCCGTGTAGCTTATCTGAGGTGGATGGGAAGTGTTAATGGTAGGACCATCGCTAATGATTACTACATAGTTTTTAGGAACAAGACCAATTTGCCCTCTGGAATTTTTACATTTCCACCATTCTGGGTCATTTTCTGGCTTTTCAATGACTTCCATCGTTTCACCTTTTTCAAAATTGAGCTCTTCTTCTGTGACGGAGCTGAATGGATACAGTGTCTGAACAACGTGGAGTACTTTGGTGCCCTGGCCGTTACTCATGGAAGCGCCTTTCCTTAAGCTGAGGAAGCTGGGTGAATCTGCAGTTGCCTCCTCGACCTCCTCTACCACATAGTTCGAAGGAAACCAGCCAATCTGTCCATTGTAGCTACCTCTCCACCAGCCGTCGCTGCACTTCTCCATGACAATTACTCGGGATCCTTTAACGAGGGACAGTTCATCCTCCCTCTCTGCCACATAGGCAAATTTCACGTAGGCTGGAATGTTAAGATCATAAATCCGGTCGGCGCTGCTGCCGTTGGATGGGTATTCTGCGTCCGTGCTAGGAGTGGGTGAGGCGTCTCGCGCGCTCGTCTTTCTCTTGGTTTTTCCCAGACCTGTTAAAGAGAGAAAAGTAAAGTGGTCACTCGGAATGTTTGTCCCCAGACTGCAAACACTGGATTTGATGACAGGCTCCCCTGTCACTACCAACACTGCTAAATGGAGATCTCTTCTGTAACACTACAGAGTCAGGAAACAGTAACACCTTAAAGAAATTATTTTTTGCATCCAGCTGATGCACCATTGAGTAAGGAGCAATTTGCATTATAACAGCTCTCTTCCCTTCCCAGAAGTACCGGAGTTTTAACACACTTAAAAGCAGTAGTTTCTTCGCTAGGAGAACAGCTAATCACTGGAACAGTTGCATAGCTTGCTGTTATGTCTCTTAAAACTCCAGCCAAATGATCGTGCCTTTTAATTTTAGTGATGACTTTAATTTGGTTCAAGCAAAACATGAAAGAAAAATCTACAAAAATAAACTAGCACGGCAATAAAAGCTTAAGTTTCTCTGCAGATTACATTTTGCTCTCTCCATTCTTCCGTCCCCAGGCAGCTACAGCGGCAAGTCCTTCCAACTGCAAGCCCCTTTTTGAAATCCACACCCCTTTCATCTACATTTCGTCATGTGCTATAAAACCATAAACCTGACAGTGAGGAAGACCATTTGCATATGTTCCCCTATAATCTGTAAATTCTTATGTACTGTGTGGCTTTAATTATAGCATGAAATACAACATAGAGAAGAAACAACAACAACATTAAATACATAACTTCTTTTTTTCTTAATTAGAGGAACCATGCTAATGCCTGTGGAAGAAAATATGGAAGAAAAATTACACAGGACACTTGGTGTACTTTTCAAACTTTTGCAGCAAGGACTGCTTAAGCTTATACATAAACAGAAAGATAAAGTGAACAAGTAGCCCTCTCTTGTGAAATTCACTTATAAAAGTTCTGAAGAGGAAACAAAAGATGAAGCCTCAACATAGCACAAACCAAGCAACACCCAAAATGTCATGCAGGGGACCGAAAGCAAAAACCATCACATAAATAGGAGCTCTTCTACTTATCTCCATGCTTCTAGAGCCTTCTTGGCAGCTGGCATGCAAGAGATTCACTTCAGACACAATGAGTACATGCCGATTATGGCTGATTGAATGGGGGAAAAAAATAAATATGACTTTGCTTTTGTTTCTTCAAATAATCTGATAGAAGGATATGCATGCTATTTCATTTTTAATAATTCAGGACTATTTAATCTGGTCGCTCCCCTGCTGAAAAATGTAGGCTTTTAAAAAAATATAGATACATATAAATGTACATGCATATATGATGAATATCTTCAAAGATGCTTGTTCACTGTAAAGCTATTTCATGGGGTTAGCTGTACAGCACAGACAAACAGCACACACACGACCACACAGGGATTGCAAACTAGAAGGGTTAAATACATTAATTAATACAGTCTTAAGGTCTCACAAGACTGCAGAAAATTCCGATGACCCTAAAGTGTTTCCTGACCTTCCCCAGCGGCTCCTTGCTTCCTGCTGGAGCCTGCTTACATCCTAATGTCATTCTTACTACATCATTTCAGCCGAGAGCCGGTGGCTGCACTTTCAGGCAAATTGAGGGAGAGCGGCTTATTGTACTAGGGGAGACAATGGCAGGAAAAGAGTGTCCAAGCAAGCGCTAATCGGAAGCTGCCCAGGCTCTGATGTCTGCCAAGACTGGAAATTTTCATCAGTTTACAGATAATTTTCAATCAAAAGGCAAGGATGTATCAGAACTAAGGAGCATTAAATTAGGGTGATATAAACAACACAGCTTAAGGGTCATTCTGTTAGGAAAGGGGGGAAGTTACTTGTTATAACTTCATGGAAAATCAGCAAGTGTGTTTCAATAGATTACCTCTA
This sequence comes from Arenaria interpres, assembly GCA_013399435.1. Classification (NCBI taxonomy): domain Eukaryota; kingdom Metazoa; phylum Chordata; class Aves; order Charadriiformes; family Scolopacidae; genus Arenaria; species Arenaria interpres. The sequence continues at coordinate 74,541 of VXAK01011373.1, read as the reverse complement.
CATAAAGCCCTACACTGAGACTGAACCTTCCAGATTAAAATCTTAAATTTTGATGTGCTTTGTAATGGAGATATGCAGTACCGCTTCTTGGAATTACAGCAGGAGAACTAATGCAATTAAAAAAAAAAAAAAACACAACCAAAAATGAGCAAATGATTAAGTAGCTGGCCAGGAGAAAACCAGCTGAAAATCAGAGCAAAGAGATAACTGTGAGATATGGGGATGTGATAAGAGAATGCCATAAACTGAAGTATCGAGAGAAAAAATTATTGACAAACAGGTGAAAGAAAGAAATTTCTCAAAAACATTTCTGACATCTGATAAAGGTGTCTAAACGTTTACCAAAAGGTTATCATCCAAACACTTTCTTTCACTTCAAGTTTCATAAGTTGCATCTTTTTCTACAAACCTTCCAATGCTGCATCTGACGTTTTAAATGTTCCTTTCTATCCTCCCCATTCAACACAAATTGTAACAACATAGGGGAATAAAAATAAAAGATCAGAATCTTCACTTTTTTTCTTTATCAATAAAGGCAGTCAGAGCTCTTTAAACTTAACATTTCACGTAACTAAACTTTTTAAGGCTGATAGCATGCTAATGATTAGATTTTTGCAATAGCAGTGATGCGCACCAAAGATTGTGTTTCCAGCTAGTTTGACCAAAGTAACTAACTATGCAGAGATCCATCTGCAGCCAAGCACAGCGAAAGGCATACATAACATTATCTGATACTCATTTTTTCTGGGAGCATACAACATTCATAACTGTGCCTATGACAGAAGAGGAAACAAGTTGTTCCACGAGCAGAATGGAGTAAATCTGTTCCTGTTTTTCTCCTTACACCTCCTGCTGCACTGCTCCTCCTCTGCCGCCCCCATCTTCTGCAGGATCCACAATATGCCCCCTTACTATAGGACTGCCTTCGTGCCCCCAGGGTCCTTCTCATACCTTCAGCTCCCCCACTGCAATCTCCAAAATGCCCTCAAAATGTACCCCATCTCTCCTGGTGTTGCCTTCCCTACCTTCGTTGGGCTGGGCAGCCAAGCCCTGTGCTCAGCGCCCTGCTGCCTTTCAGGCCTGCTTGGACTGATCAAAGAGCTGAGATCGCTCTGGCTTCTCCTCCAGTGGGGGACACCAGCAATGACCCTCCCAGGCAATGAGTTGGAGAAAACCAGTTAGTTTATCTCTGCCAGTTTGTCAAGTTTCTTTAAAGTTGGCTGAGTTATCAAGGCTGGACAGATGGACGGACGATGACAGCTGACTGTGACAGCATGACTAGTGTAAGCTTCATTTCCTTAGGAAACAATTCTAAAAATACAGTTTAGTAGGATGGCTAGTCGTACCTAAGCAAGAATAAAGTTAGGATGATTATAAACTTTGTATGCATCTATAAGAAAAATCACAACTCCATTAAAAAAAAAAAAGTGCAATCTACATGAGTCATCTCTGGAAGAGTAAACACTGCCATAACTTGCTACTAACAGAAATGTTCACTTATTATTATTTGTAAGTGTACACCTGCTCTTATGTCTAAACTGAATGAAACCCATGTAAGGAATTTCACGGAAAACAAAGCATTCAAGTAAGTACTTTGGGAGTCACATTTGGAAGAGTCAAATGTACTCCTAATTGCAGTTATAATTTTGTTATTTTTATTATCTTTATTTTAATGAAAACTTATCAACTAGTGAAATAGAACTGTATTTTCCCATTCTGACTCATTGGTTACAGTTCACCTGAAGCCATAATCCTTTGTAATATAACTAGCTGTCAGAAGAAGAAACCTAAAGCTATGGATTAGCTTTCAAGTGAGGGGAAAAGAGTGGGAGCAAAAGCATTGCAAAGCAGCAGAAAGCCTGGTTTATGTTATGGTCTCTCGTAGGAAACAACACTGTTCACCATCTATAGCTGACCCACACTAAACTAGTTCATTTTCATTCCTGCAAACAAGTTGCTAACTGATGCAAACAGGTTTAATTTTTAGGTGGACATATTGCTGAGATTAAAAACCCAAACTGGTTAGCGTCATTTCCAGAGAAGGGATCCACTGCAAATCCTCCTCCTCTCTGCAGTGAAAGAAACCCTCTGGCCCCAAGGTTAGTCCTAAGGAGACTCAGAAACGTGCCTGCTGCATTACTTCGTGCCCTCTTCCTTTCCTTGCTTCCTTGCTCTGTGGCTCTAAAGAATAGCTTGTTTTGCGAGCAGCAAGCTGAAGGAAGACCAGTTTCCTATGAATTTGCTTCCTGTCTGTTAAGCCCCTATTGTGCAAACCCCAGCTTTGCACCCTTTCGCTACCAGCTTGTCCCTGTGATGGCCTTCCCATGGTACCCATAGCTCCTGCAGTACTCTCTCCCTGCAGCAATTCCAGCCTTCCCACCTTGTGCTCCTTAAGCTCCCCCAGGAAATAAGTGTCTTTAGCTCCCCACCAATCCCAAACCTCGATTGGTGGAATTTCCTTCTGGTCCGATGCTGTGATAGTGCTAGTTCCCCTACCCTCACCTATGTCTTCTGCCATGCTGGCCACGCTCCTGACCAGCTTGGCCACCTGTCAGACAGCACAGATGCCCAACTGCCCAGCCTTCTCCTGTTAAAACCAAAAGGAGGATTTCTCTCTCCTTCTTCTGCCTTCAGAGAGGGCACTGAAACAAGGTTGCATAGCTACAATCTTTATGAAAACTGGTACTTAGGATAAACAAGTTCATCTTTAAAACTTTATCCTAACACATACTTTATCAAATACATAAATAACACTTATACAGAAAGGGATATTTTTTGCCACTAGTAAATATTCATATTTCATTTGCTAATTATGGTTTATATTATATACTACCTTTACTACAAAAAGCCCATTTACAAAACAGGCATCTTTTCCTAATTTTAGGAAGACTTATTTGATGAGTCTTTCCATGTTCCTGCGAGCTGGTGTCCTTGCCTGAAACCGATGAGTGACCACGCTTTGTATTTTAACTGCTTTTGCTCATCCCCAGAGGTAAAAGAACAGATTCACTGACATGGCTGTATAATGCATGTCCGCAGGCTTATCTGTACTCATATTTATTTTATTAAATTTTATTTAAGAATAACATGCACTATACACTGAAGGTATTTGCAGTCAAATTGTCTAGCATCCCCCTCTGAAGACTGCTCCCTAAATTTATTACATCTCATATGTAGCTTAACTTTTAGATATACTAAATACAGTTGCATTTCTTTTCCAAAGGAATTTTATTTGATACCTCAGATTACTGACTTTTCCATTTCCCATCTTCTGTATATAAAAACAGGTCAGCCAATACCCAAAGCCAATTTCTGAAAAATAGTTGGCAAGTGAAACTAGTGTCGTCTGAATTCTCCCAACCTATCTTTCCTAAACCTTCTCTGATCTTAATACATAAATCCTGAGCAAAAATATTTTCTGTAGCTTACCTGTACATCAAATCAAATTCACAGGACAAAAAAAAAAAAAAAAAAAAAGGTCTTTCAGAAAACAGATGCAATAAAAGAAAACTGTATTGCTTTGAGAAACCATAATGACAACACTAAACAATTTCCAGAACAGGATTCCTCAATCTAAAACTCAATGAAAGAGATCACGATACTAAATTCCAGACACAACAGCTTAAGAAGCCTCCAAAAAGTTATTAAAATATTGAGAGCAATTAAGGAGGGATTTCTCGCCCCACATACCACTCTAAAGTAAGTGACCTTTGAACTATAAAAACCACTGCAAAACCAACAACAAAAGTGCCTCAATACAACTGTGTTCTTGGAAACTGCTTCCTCTCTAAGGGACTAAATGGTGTCCTTCGCTTTTGGGGTAGCTAGTTTTCAGTCTAAACATACATCCGGAAATATAACAAGAAATGCTACTGAGTAATGCTGTTACTTTCTCTCTCTTTGCGGCAACTAGAAAATCAACTGTTTATTTTCTTTTATTGCTATATTTACATTTCTTACTAGATTCTTTTTCATAACAAGTCAGAACAGATTTTTGCATGATGGATTCAACCTTTAATGTTTGAAATCAGTTTTCCATCAGTTGTTATATAGCATTACAAAGCTGTAAATCAGCAAAAAATTAACTCAAGTATGATAAGGGTCATCAAATAGGTATCTTGAATTAATAGTATATCAAACACTGCTGACTGCTTTCTTTCCTAGTCTATTTAAAAACACAACAAGCTTATTCTCAATCAAAAACCTAAATTACGCTGTACCACCCAGTCAAAACACAGGAACTGATACTAGAGGTGAATTAAAAGTACATTTAACATGTACAGCCAGAAACAAAGGTGGGCAGAAAATGATATTTTTCATTTTTATCTCTCTAAACTAAATTTTATAGATGCATTTATTTTTTACATCCTCCAAAAACAGAAGTGTGATGCTCTGCACACTCGGAAAGGCAGGCAGGGCTAGTGCAGATCCCTGCCTTCCCACCTCCTGACTCCCCACCAGCCCTCAAGTTGCCCAAACCAGCCATGCCTTCCCCCATAAAGACTCGCTCGGCAATCAGGTTAGTACCCCAAAATCAACCAGTGACACACACTGCAGGGGTTGTGGTTCACAGGGCTGCACTGTGCCACCCTTCTTGCATGTGGTAACGCCCTCATCCAACTTCCCAGTTTGCACTGGATGGCAACGCCTTTCAGCATAATGCTCAACTTCAGCACTTGAGTTCACAGATATTGGGCATCAAACTGACTAATATATAAAAACCGAAGGTATTGAGAAGAGGAGGGAAAAAGGGAGATGATCTGGGAGATGGTTACTTCAACTTCTGCCTTGAATCTTACCCACACTGCCACAACTCTCTCGGAAGCTCTCAAAGCATGGGTTTTAAACAGGAATGAGTATTTGAAAATTTGTTTATGGGAAAAAAAATAATTAAGAAGAGGTTTTTTCACTGGCGTTACATATTACCCAGTAACTGAAATTTATTTACATTACTGGTCATTATTCTCTGAATTAAAAAAACCCTAAAGCAGTTACTCGTAAAATTTTTCATACACATTGTAATGCATCTCAATATACTTACTCTCATTCTAGAGCAAAATACTTTAAACAGTACTACTTGCTTTATGGTTAAAAAAAAAAATCATAGAAGCCACCACAAAGAGCATAAGTACAGTATGTTTTTTATGAAAATATTTTCATTTTGATCAGATTTTTAAAATAATGTTTTTCTTCTTTAAAAAGAAACCCATTATAATTCAAATTGAAACAAGGCACTCTAGAGCTGAAAAATGTAACATTACTATAGCCTATTAAGACAACTTCCATTTACCAGCTGAAACATTCAAGCAAAACAAGATTGAGGCTGATAAATTTAAGGAAGTCAAACAAACAAGCTAGGAGAACTCCCAATATAAATATCTAAAGCAAGAGCTTGTTCAAATAGTGAATAATAGTCATCCCTGAAAGAGTTAGAAAAAAATATTTTTAAATAATTTCTGTTAAGTTTAGTAACTTATCTAAGAAGTTAAGAAATCAGTTTTAGCTGAGATGGAAATACATTTTAGTGCCCCCAAATATAAAGACAAATTTTACAGAAAAGCTCTCCTAGTTCTAAAAATCTTCAAAGAGAAGGTAACCAGAAATTCTCATTCTATTTACTAATCAAGGTTTTTTGTGTTAGATGTAGCAGAAAGAAGGAAGTTTATCAAACCCCATTTTTATTTACAGGTAACATTTATTCAACATTTTAGCCAATTTTTATTTAAGATACTTCAAATCATGATTGCATTTTAATGGAATTGCAATCCTATCTGGTTTTACACATATGCAGTTAAAAAATTATCCTTTTCTGTTTATCAAGTTATTAATCTTCTAATACTAAGGCTCTGAATTATAATGCATATTAATGCATACAGTTAATAAGTATGCAAAATGTACACTATCTTTTTAAAACAAAAAACGTATTAAGAAAGAAGTAATTAACTTTTCAGGAAAAATCTTAAGAAAACCACGAAACTATGTAAATTAAGTAATTCATTGACCCCATACAGAGATAAACACATAACTTCTTGACAGCTGGAATGTCCAGATCAGACATCCAGTTAGCTTTATGTTATTCATTATCATTATTTTTATAATTTTAAATTAACTTGTCTTTGCTTCTTTATTAAAAAGGAATTCAGCAGACTGAAGTTTCTTCTGTTACATAGAAAGAAAAACCAACCATTTCTGCACATTTTCAGTCTGCAACCTCCCACCCCTTCTTCTCCTCCTCCACCTACACGTCCAGTTTCCAAGCGAACATTCAAAGGCCAAGATCCATATGGGATAGTCAGTATTTTAGAAGCAACATCTCCATCAATAGCACTTTTTAAAGGACACTGCTATAAATTCCAGAAATCTTCAACTGCATTTGTGATACAGAAATGAAGCCTTATCTACTAATGACGTTTTATATCTTCTTTAAGAAGCTCAATATCAAAAAAAGCCAGACTAGAACAAACCAGAAAATTGAAACTCTCCTTTAAATGTCAAAGTGAAATTCTGGCATTTTCACAACCAGGCTGCTTTATCACTGTGTTTTTCAAATACAGGAAAAAGTAGCGTCAAAGTTTCCCATACATCAAATACTATTTGCTGTGGAGGCTTCCATACAGAAATCAATTCAAAAACGATATTAAAAGCAACTACTTCATAAATTCTTGTAATTTAGGCATGTTTAACACAGTCTATCTGCCATTAGGAAAGGTAGATTAAAATTCCTGTAACCAGATAACAAGTTTCCTGTACCCAGAGTATTTTAGACCAAGAGCTTAAAATGAAAGAGGTACTACAGGGACGTATGTGGACAGAGTTTTCCAAAGGTGTCAAACATATGATCCAAAGGCTTCCATCAACTGCCTCGTGTATGTTCTGACCCCGGTGGATGAAGGTGCACTAGTCAAATTTAAAACAGCTTTGTGATTTTAAATCCTCTATAGAATAGGAAACTGCTGTTTCAATCTTAAGTAGAAGGCATATAAAATGTATGGGGTTTCTCGAGATCTGTGGTTCCATTTTCTGTCTACAAATTTAAATTGAAAACAGCTTGCTTTAAATACAGTCTTGCTTTCACGTAGAGATCATTTAAAGATATTTCCATCTACTTTGTAATCCTACTAATGATGATGTCTTGATTTTGTAGGATGTTCCCAATAGGAAAAATAACCATGACTACCTTAAACCAAAGGCAGCCCTATCATTCTAAGAACAGATTTGTAAGTTGTGGGGAGAAGGCACAGTAGCCTTGTAGGACTTCCCAGTGTTTTCTGTTCCCTTGATGCAGTGAAGGAAAGCTACACTGTTTTGCCTCTTCACAAACACTAACAGAACATTGACAAAGAAATCCCTAATCCGTGTGAGGTGCTCCAAACTATCTACCCCAAAACATGCTCCTGGCCCTCAGTAAATATACAAGAGCTTACGTTTCCCCTCCTCCTCCAGCATTTGATGGAAAGATGATTTATATTTAGTTATCTCGCATTTATATGAAGTCAACGAGGTGCACAAGACAGCTTGAAATATAAATCCAACTTGCTAACATGAACCCACCCAATTTTTTATTTTTTAAAAAATAAATAATACAGCGAGTACAAAGCAGACTACCCTGAATGTAAGATGATGACCCTCCAAATTTAAAGATTCTTCCAGATAACTGAGATGGAATCATTCTATTTTGGATAGAGGTAATTATAGTACTAACTTGGATGTTTCACTTCTTGTTTGCTCAAATTTGCTCTCAATTCTGTACATGAAAATGAAAGACTTAATAGGTGTTAGAAATACAGATTGAAGTTCAGATCATCAAGCCTAAACCTGAACAGATAAATTACAAAGCAGTGATTACACAGCTTCTCAACTCAAAGACATGCATTAGAGAACGATGATGCAAATACTGACTAAATCTCTCGGCAGCAAAATGCTCAAAACAGTCCCTCCTGGACGTAACGCGGTCAGCTACTCTTTGAGGTCATTGTGTTCTACTCCAGCTGGCCCATACCAACACCAAACATGATGTAAAGCCTTAGTAATTCCACTGTAAAGTCAGAATGACAATGTTAATACAAATGTTTCCAAACTTTAAATACCATGTTACAAGAAAATCCAAGGGGCGTATTACTTTTTTCTTACTCCTTAGAAGCCTGTCATAGATAAGCAATTTTATTCAAAGCTCCTTTTAGGAAAGGAAAGCAAAGTAAATACCACCTTTTCTTCACTAGCTTCCTTTCTGAATTGCAATGCCCACAGCTTCACTAATCAAGGGCTTTCAGGTTATTTGCAACTACACAGACACAAAATCAGACCTCCCCACCACTGAAGGGGAAGTAACTGTGGAAAATGGCTCATTTAACAAAACAGCCCGTCTCCTCTGCGGTTTGGCCCTCACAACCAAAATACAAAACCCCACCACTCACACACAGATGAAAACAATTTCTTCTGTAGATTAAAACTCGATAATGAAGTAGTAAGTAATACAGTAATAAATTTCTGGAGAACAACTTCTTGAATGAACAATTTAAAAAATATCTTACAGCCTTGTAAACTAGTAGAGCCCATGTACAAGAACAACGTGTTTTCACTACATCAAAATACATTTTCCCTTTGTTTTTTCTTTCACTTCCCATTTTCTTTCATTTACAAGGTCCTAAGGACTGCTAAACAGGAACGATGGCAATGATTGTGTATAGTTGAGACAGCCTACAGCCAAGGTCCTAAATTAATTTTCTGGTGCAAAATACAGCTACAAAGAGTCACGTAGTAGAAACAGCACCCCTGAACGTCCACCTGGCCAACCTGGCCACCCATTCACATGAAGAGCAGCGTCTGCCCAAACCTGTTTGCTGAGAGCAGAAAAACTACTTGTCAGTAAACGCTCATGTTTACCGCTGAAGTGACTCTCAAAGAAAGCCATTTCTGCCATGGGAACCCTCCTCCTTAGAAACAACGGAGGTGGGTATTTTCTCTCACATAGCAGGTTTATGCTGGGTGTCTGCATACTTTGCACGCATCTCGGTTCCTGCTTTATGGACGCACGCCACAAAACAAAATACTTTTGAGACTCAGAAAAAGGAAGGAAATCTTCCGTACATTCTTAGACAAAGCCCATTTTCTTTGTGGAGTGAATGCTAATTTAGAAATTTTGTTTGCATGATATGAAAACATGTCACAAAAGCCACTTATTGTTCAGGTCTTCAAAAAACCTGAGAAACAGAAAGCAATGGAATCCAAGTGGGACCACGCAGAGAAAAAGAAACTCCAGAAGACCCTGGAAGACTAAATGTTAAGACAGCCCAAGGCCTCAAAAAAAGAGAGATTCAGTAATACTGAAAGAATTATTTAGGGATGCATGTTGGAGGAAATACCCACATCTAAACGAGAAGAATTCCCCAATGATGCTAAGACAGTAGAAAGAGCAATTATTCTCACTTCAACATAGAAAAATAGCTTGTCCTGTGAGTCACTGGAATTCTTTGAAAAAATAGTGTCTCAAGCGTACATACACAGGCTAGTAATTTTTGCCAGCCATCTGGTTTAGTCTTTAGAAGGGTGACCCGGCTACACATGCCAGACCTCAAGATCAGCTACCATCGACTGTTTCTTCTCTGCTACCACCTTCACACACTACGAACAAGAAGCTCAGGAGAGGACAGCACACAGAGACCATTTTTTTTTTTCTGAACAACTGTGTTGACTGCATCCCCCCATAAGCACATGTTTATGGGAAGGGTGCAAACCAGGCAGTAGTGTGCAATGTGGTGATCCACACTGCGGCCCACACTGCTTCAGCAGACTTCGATCCTCCCAGGAACCTGAGGAAAAGGAGGACAGAAGGGAACACAATGCAAGAAATCCAGTACAAGACACTAGTTAGTAAAAAAAACCCAAAACCATACCCTATTTTCACTGCCTCAGAAGAGGAGACAAAATTAGAAGATTGCTTGAAGGATTTGATTCTATGGAAAAAATGAAACATCAAAAGAGTTGAGGGTTCAGACACAAACTTTTAACGTTAAGAGAGCAAAAGGCTCTGCCTCCACAGCTGGAACAAGGTGTAGGAAGAGCTACCGGCAATGGGGTGACTTCTCCTTAATAGAGAACAATGAAACTACCCTGGGAGCTAATTTTTGGGCTTCCTCTAAGGCCAAACATGATTTCATGTTAAAATATAACTTGCTCAGAGAGGGGAAAAACCAAGGGTCCTCGAAGGTGACAGCTGAAGGAAGTAATACCACCAAAGATACCAGTACATGCAGCCACATTGAGTTAAGGCCATCCTTTGATCTTTTCAAAACGTAATTATGACTAAATAAAAGCTCATTCTGCAATCTGTAAATCTCAAATTGTACCTGTAAGCACGCACACACACTCCATGGGGAGGGGGGAGAGAAGTACCTATTACACAAAACTTCTAGTACAATACAAAGAACAAATTTATTCACTCAATGTGAACTAAAACCAGCCAGATTTCTTCACACTTTCAGGCTGAGAGCGTTTTACTGCAACCATCATATGAGAAAAATCTGTTGAAAGGTAGAACACATCATGGTTCCCATTATATGTTTGCTTCAAACACTTGAAGCAGCAAATCCTTTAAATAATCCACCCCAATAAATAATTCACGTAAGAGAAACTTTCAGCAGAATATAATACATGCAGTTGTAAACTGAAAAAGGAGCAAACCTCTGCTCCCATCACCAGCTGGCACTGGAGCTCAGGGCATTGCAAGGAGCTGCAGGTTCTGCTTTCACTGCTGCTTTTGGCTTTTCACCTCGGATCAGATAAAGAGCCTGACGTGTACATCCAGCAGAGAAAGTTTTTAATCAAGCAGTAAAAGAAGCATTACTCTGTACCTTGAGTTCTCCAGAATATTTACCAATTTTCATTGCTTTCAAGTCTTCTTGTCACAGGTAACAAAAAAGCATGAAGTTTGTGCTTTATTTTTTTGGGGGTTTTTTGGGTTTGTTTTGGGTTTTTTTGCATTAGTCTGCTCTGCAGTTTTCTTTTTTCTTTTTTTTTCCGTTCTTAAGCACATGTTCCTTTAGAAATTATAACACTATTTTTTAGAAAGTCTGATTTTAGTTCCGCAAAGCAGAGACTTCAGTTCCTTTAACACTACTTTCACTGGAAATAGTTGATACGCATAAAGTTATTTAAATTTTTACAGGCATACAATAGGTCCATAACCATGAATTTGTGAGTTTGTTTAGCATTCTGGGTAACTATTTTAACATGTATAACAGTAACACTAATTCAAAATGAATATATTCTTCTGCCATTGTGTATATATCCAATTGATAGTGAGATAGCAGACCCTACCACAGCAACAATATCTTCTTGTATCATTTTCATTATGCAAAGCTAATGCTATTGAGTGTGTTCTCTAGATCTTCAAAGATCATCAATGAACTGAAAATAGCCACTTAAGCTAAATCTAGGTTTTGATGATAACCATGAGGCACGTTATTTCCAGAAAGTAGCAAAGCATTTGAATTCCTTATTAGACAAGTCATCTGCTACCACCCCAGTGGTAGCCGCACTGCAAGCTCCTAACTCCACGTGCTCTAGATGGGAATGGAAGAAACTTCTCTATGTTTTGAAATCACTGTGAGCATCTCCCATTTCTCCTTTCTCAGCATCTGATGACAGTAATCCATGCAGTCAGACCGATCTATTATTACTGTGATGATGAAAGAAACACAATTGTTCCAGCTTTTTTTTCTTTTTTAAAAACCACAAAGACACCACACCTAAACAGTTCCCATCAGCTTCCCTCACTACCACAAAACCATGTTCCTCAATTTCATCACTGGTGAAGAGTCACCGCTGTTGCCACGCTGCCCCACAAACAAACGTACTTTGAGCAATGCAACTAAAAAACAGGATTAAGTACAACAGCAAAAGTGCTTTTGCTGAACAAATTCAACCATGGAATAAGCTATTTTAACACACAGATTCTAGGAAACTGAGGAAGAATTTGTGCTGTATATAAAAATTTCAACAACTTCCTCTCTGTAAAAATGAACTTAAATTCCTGTATATTGACTGCTTAAAAGTGCCAATACAATCGACTTATCCTCATCCAGTCCTCCAAGAGACACGACAGATGTGCCACTACTTCGTGTCCATGTTTTCTGACAAGCTAAAAAGCTTCAAAGCAACATAAAGTGACACAGGAAAAATATTTTTAATAGTGTTGAATTTCTACAAGGGGATTTTACTGCTAACTTCAACTAGAGATGTTTGGCTAAACAAAAGAATTTGTACAATTCCTTCTTTGAAACCTTTATGTATGATAAATAATTTGACAAGCAGCTACATACCATGAAAAGTTCTGAAGGTTAGTTGGCTATTTATTTTTTAAAATTAAATTTGTTAAACGTCTGCTCTTAAGTGGAAAGACCAGCATTTCTTACAGGTCTGTGACAAGGAAGTCCAAAGCCATCAGGAACTTAAAGTTCTAAAGAGATTAAAATAACTTGTTTTCTTATAACGCAGCTCTGCTTTTATTAACATGAGCTCTACAAGGCTTAAAAGCCTGTGCTATACGACAGTGTACTTATACAATGATATCATACTTATTTTTATTTCCACCATTCCTTCATTCTGTACTAAGTTTTACACCCACATGGTGTCCAGGAAATACTAAAATTGAAAGTAACTAATGAAGAACTAATGGAAATATTAATGGAAATAGTAATGCTGCTGATTTAATGTGTTTTCTGTGATCTCGCAGCTAATATGGCTAAGGCAGTTTGCTTATAAACAAACGCAAATTCATCAAGCAAAGAGCACAGAAGACTGAATTTATAGCTACGACTGTGCCAGAAATACTGTGTATGCTTCTCACGATTACACTTTTAAAAACAAGTGCTGAAGAACTGGGAAAAGTTCAGTTAAAAAGGACGAATCACATAAGTAACTTTTACAAGTGAAAGACTTAAGTAGTGATCAAATTTCAGTAGTCAGAAAAGATTTAGAAGCAATTTCATGAATGTCATAATACCAGCTTGTAGAAAGACGAGCTTTCCTGTAACAGATACATCTTCAATCTGCTAGACGTACCATGTTAGAACTACCAAAACTGGACCACTAAAATATTTTTTTAAAGGTAAAAATCCTCAAAACCAAAAACAAAAATAAAGACCACTAACCCACACACCAGAGCGTTAAAGGCTGACGACTTATTTGAAGGATGCGATTTCATGACCATGTTATGCAGAACTATGATGGTAACAGTTTAAATTTGAGTTGAAATATTTGTATCTTAAAAGGAAATACACCAAACATCTTAACAAACAGTGCTTTCCAATGTTAGAGAAAACACTGCATTAAAAAGTAACTTATTTCAAATTTCTGCTTGTTACCAAGCAGCACTGTGTAAAGAAAAAAGAGCTAACTTCCCTGGCAATTTCCAGAAAGGCACAGTGAAGGTGGTATTAAGTAGCTCTCAAACGGGAAAACGTGAAGTTATAAATGTGAAAAAGCCCTTTTCATGATTACCAGGGGAGAAGAGGAGAGGTGTCGAAGTGTTGATTCCTGGAAGCGATAGTATATACAGCTGTGCATTCAGGAACTGCTGCACAGATCTACAGATTGACCCAGGTAGATACCGTGGAGGCTGATGAACACAAGAAACACTCCTGGCCACTCACAACACTTCTGAAATACTGTACTAGGAACAGTCATGCAAATAAGGACTGGTTTCTGTACTTTACACATCACTCGGCAATTCCTACTTTCCACGTGAAAATCTGGCACACTGGGTAAATTAAAACTAAGAAGCTACTGCAATGCTTTGCTGAGTTACAGAAGCTTAATAAAGAAGTCATTTGAAGAGTCTCTCATGCAACTTAACTCTGTGAAACGTTATCAAGATTACTGTTATTTGCCATCATTGCCAACACTCATCTCTAGTGCTTCTCTTGTTCCTATGCATTTTGCAAACACATCTCCTGTATCTTTTGCATCCAATCTCTCTTTCAATACCTTTTAATAAACTTTCTTTCTTTTGCTGGGCATCTGTTCAAAAACCCACACCAAGAAGCCAGTGGAAATTTCTTCAAGGTTTCATATGTGGTTGTTCACTGAAAGGAGAAATACCAGACACCTTTAAGAAATCCCTATTATGCAGTGCGGGTTGTGAAGCAAAAGCAGCAACATTCAGAAAATCGTGGATTCCCGTGAAAATGGCACCCTGCTGCTGGATCACACGCATCAGTCACCAGTGGCATGCTGCTGCCTGGGGAGTTGCACTGCTGCCAGGAAAATGACTTGCAAAGGGATGGAAAAAATGCAAAAGTTTCATTTTGCTTACACAAACAACTGACTTCTTAATTATTTTTGCTTCCTTCAGATAAGATTTCTGTTCGGCAAGACGGAGATGAGCCGGCAAGCACAGAGATCATCTTTGCTGCAGAAGGGGAAGCCCGTGGAGCTGTGGTCAGAGGCAGCTCTGGGGGTGGTGCTGGCAAACATCTGCTCCATCCAAATGGGCATGGGAATTCCTTCCCACCCCCACTGCACGGGAAGAATTGCACCACAGAAAATTACAGTTTGTAAGATGCATGCTGGAGGTCCCTTGCTTAGCAAGACTTAATCGAAATGTATAAAAAGTATTCTCCTCACAGAAGGAATACTGTACAAGGAAACTATTTTAAACCTCATTATAATGAATGAAGATGAAAGTTTAATCACAGGCCTGGAAGCTGGCTTTTGCCTTAAGAATAGTAATAATTACCAGATTTCATTCAATATGAGCAAACAGAAGAGAGTAATTTGAAATGGCTAAATTGCCATTAACTTTTTACTCGCAGTATCACTCAGTTAAGACAAAAAAGGGAATGAGAAGATGAATCATTTAAAATACTTAATAGGTGCCCTATATGCCACATTTCCATAATTAAAACTGGAACCATCGTAGCTACGTATCCATTAGAGTTCACTCAAGAAAGAGATTTAAGAACACAGAACTAATGTATATCAAACAGAAAATGATAAAAACAGACAGGCATCAATAGAAAAATTACAAGTCTCGAAATGTCTCCAAGTCACCTAAGGAAAAGGTTTTGGAAAAATTCCCTGATGGCAAGACTAAAAGAAAATATCGTATAAAGGAGTAAGTCCTTAGAAGGGGAAAGACAAAGTGAATAGTGCAGAAAAGGCTATTGTTTTGTAAAAAGACTTAGGACGATCCCAAAGTATCTTTTCAGAAATTACTAAGGGTCATTTGAGATTTGAGGTGAGCTGTTTTTCAGTCCACAAGTAACTGATTTAATGTACATATGCTAATCAGGTGCTAATCAGCATTTTAACATGTACCTGACACCTTTAAAAGTGCTGAGTCTGAACACATTTTATTTGCTGATGTTCTTTTCAAAAATTGCTGAAATACAAAGGAAGTTCCAGAAGCCTTAAGGAATTGCTGAAAACGGGCTGATATTTTAAACCATCAAGCTGTGTGTTCTAGGTACCTACATGCCCATTAACCTTCCATCAACCGCAAGCCAAATGATGGTAGAGCTGATGGGATTCTATTAATAAGTATTCAAGGGTTGAGATTCAATTAATGATGATCAACAGAGTTCCAGGAAAATTAGTTTTCAGCATCAAACGGCATGACTTCATTCTCTGGTGAGATTAAAAGTTTTCCTGAGAAAGACAACTTTGTAAAGGCAGCAAACTTTCACGGTGTATTTGGCTTTTTATGTACGAGACACTGATGTACTAACTGGTGCCATAAACTTCATTAGAACACAGACTACATGGATTAAGAACTATTTAGAAGGTGCACCTTCAACAGCCAGCTATGGGGACTATTAATTAAATAGTAATAGCTGTTATGGGGTCTGCCATAATTTGAACTATGGCTGGCACTTTTCATATTTATTGAATATCTAGAAGGATTTATAAATCAACCACCGGTAATTACTGAGGATAAGCATAAGAGTGGCAGATAGCTATGGGCTATCACACAGACAACACACTACATCATTTGTGCGATTACAATGCTTTCAGATGAAATATGTTTGAATGCAAGGAAATGTAATTGATTAGGAAGAGATGGGGAAAAGTGCATCTCCACGGGAGCAACTGTTTACTGGAGCACCACAAATATGAAAGGTGGGTCCAGGTACGTCACGTCCCTCTCTTTAAACCCCGCAAGCCTTGTCACTGGAAGCAGCTAAGAGCCTGTTACTTCTCTCCTGAGATTTCACAGGACATTGTTCATTACTGAATGATTATTAAATGACAATTTTTTATTCTTTTTTTTTTCCAGTTCAGTACCTGATATTTTGGTAATAGCTTCAGTTGGAAAAAGATTTGGTTTAAGGGTTAATACTGATGACTGCCATTGCCATCTGTGTGTGTTAGTGGGTATTTTAATGTGAATTTTCTTGTGATCTTAGCAGAGGCATGTTTGATGATACATTACACATATTTCTATAAACAGAGCTTAAGAACTTTTTTCACCGGGTGCAGAAAAACTTTCAAAAGCTGTTTCACGAGATCAAGCATCAGCCTTGCAATTTGCAAGCCTTTGTTTAAAAAAAAAAAAAAAAGGGACATTCTTGATGGCCTCTCAGAACAAAGGACCCTCTAAAGAAGGATGCATGCTCTTCTTGTTCTGAATAGGAAATAGGAAATTACTGTACAGCAAGACAAACAAGACTTAAAGACGATAGTTTAGTTGAGGACTCCAATTCAGGCAAGGTGAAAAGAAAATTGTACAGGTACATGGTGCACAGCACAGGCGTAACTTTCATAACGCTAAGCCGTTCACTTAAACTATAAAAAAATACTCTTAAGCACCAACTTTTTTTGGGGGTGTTAAGAATATCCTGAGCTAATTTGCGGGTTAGGTATGGCTTCGGCAGTTTCTTACTGTCACAGGATGTATGAGCATAAAAGAGCATGAGAGGTGCTTTACACCCTGTGTTTAGCAGCTACATGTGGTCACTGCAGAAGAAAAAGCTAGGCTCCACCACATGATATTTTCTGCCTCAGCTGAACAAAAACACAGAGAAAGCTATTAAAAAAAGGGCAGGGGAATCACTAGATTGTAATAACGGTCCTTCAGAACTTAGAAACCCGTGTAAGCGCATGCAAAGGGCTGAGGTTTGGAGGGTGCGACACTTGCGAAGGCTCAGCTGTGAAACAACCAAACTTTGCTCTCGCACCATTTCATCAGTCGCCACCACAGTGAAGCGAAGCACCCTGCAGCACGCAGCTTTAAGATCAAGGAGGTAAACTTGCACATATTCTAGGACATGTCTCTGTTCCTTCACTTAAACACATTTCTGTTGGATATAAATAAAAATGTGTTTATTTACATCAAGTAAATACTGTCCACGCTTTACACAAACACTTGATATGTTCACAACAGAAACTCAATTCTTTCATAAAGTAGCTTTTAGACAAAATACATATGTTTTAAACAACATAAATCCATCTAAAAGGAGCTTAAAGTCATATTTGGGATTTTTATTTTAACTAGTTAACTGATGTTAGAGCTTATTCTTTAAACAAATCTTTGCAAAGGCATAATCACGTTTGCTGGCACTGTAACAAGTATATTCCAAGAGTATCTGTAGAAACGCGCACATTACATTCCCAAACTGAAACCCATCAAGTTTACTAAATTTATACCACTGGTTTTAAATATTGCCGCAGCAAATCTTGCGATAACCTTGTTTGCCTGCCACGTACTTTATGGCAGCTCAGCAACAGAGGACACCGTAACAAAGAACTGACAAAGAAACCCAACCTGTTAGACACAACACTAGCACAGGACACCTGCGATAAGCCTACACGAACTATTGCTATGTTATTTTTAAGTGAACCTTTTTCCTTTCTACCAAATCCAATCCCAAATTCTAATTTTTCTGTTGGAAGAGTCAGTATTTTCTACAGCAAACTGCAACAGAACAAGTTTTCCCTATGCCAGACTTCACAAAACACAGGCAAAAATCAAAACGCAAGCAAAAAATAACCTCAAAACACCTCCAGGTGCATGTCTGTTTCCGTTTTATTCATTGCATCCCAAAATACCACTAGTAGGGTTGTTTTTGCCTCTATATGTAAAATGATCAAAATGAAGGAACAGTGAGGTGGATTGAGAACTGGCTGTGTGACAGGACCCAAAGAGTAATGATTAATGGAGCAGGTTCAAGATGGAAGCCTGTAACCAGTGGTGTCCCCCAGGGGTCAATACTTGGTCCAGTGCTGTTCAATATATTCATCAGTGACCTGGATGAGGGGACAGAGTATATCCTCAGCAAGTTCGCTGATGATACCAAACTGGGAGGGGTGGCTGACACCCCAGAGGGCCGTGCTGCCATCCAGCGAGATCTGGACAGGCTGGAGAGCTGGGCAAGGAAGAACCTCATGAGGTTCAACAGGGAAAAGTGTAGGGTCCTGCACCTGGGGAAGAAGAATGTTAGGCACCAATACAGGTTAGGCATGGACCTGCTGGAGACAAGCTCTGAAGAAAAGGATCTGGGGGTCCTGGTTGACAGCAAAATGACAATGAGCAAACAGTGTGCTCTTGTGGCCAGGAGGGCCAACGGAATCCTGGGCTGCATAGGGAAGAGTGTGGCCAGCAGGTCAAGGGAGGTCATTCTGCCCCTCTACTCTGCACTGGTGAGGCCACAACTGGAATACTGCGTCCAGTTCTGGGCTCCCCAGTTCAAGAGGGACAGGGAACTACTGGAAAGAGTCCAGCGTAGGGCTACAAAGATGATTCAAGGACTGGAGCATCTCCCTTATGAGGAGAGGCTGAGAGAGCTGGGACTCTTTAGTCTGGAGAAGAGAAGGCTGAGGGGAGACCTTATTAATGCCTACAAGTATCTCAAGGGCGGGCTGAAGGAGGAGGGAACCAGACTCTTTTCAGTGGCTGCCAGTGAGAGGACAAGGGGCAATGGGCACAAGTTGGAACATAAAAGGTTCCACTCGAATATGAGGAAAAACTTTTTCACGGTGAGGGTGACAGAGCCCTGGAACAGGCTGCCCAGGGAGGTTGTGGAGTCCCCTTCTCTGGAGATTTTCAAGACCCGCCTGGATGCAGTCCTGAGTGGCATGCTCTGACACGCTCTGGGTAGTCCTGCTTTGGCAGGGGAGTTGGACTAGATGATGTCTATGGTCCCTTCCAACTCTAAAAATTCAGTGAAATTCAGTGAAATTCAGTGAAATTGCTATGTTTAACCTTTTCTAGCCGTATGCAAAGCCCTTTATCGTTTAGTAAGTTAAAGTCACTAAAGAGCATTGCGAAAATAACGAAAAAAATTTATGTCACCAGACTTCCAAATATAGTTCTTCAAAATACACTCAGAATTTTTCAAGGGTTTATTACTTCATATGTATGAAACACAGTTGCGAAGAATTTATGTTCAAGTATAGAACAGAGTACATATTAATGACTTAGAAGCAGAAGGAACATCTTAGACCACAGAAACTTAACCTCTGACATTTCACATAGCCACACTGTACAATCCCATTCGTAAAGTGATTTAGCTTTGCTATGATAGCTCTGCTGAACAATCCAGTTTACATCCTTCTGCTTTTGAGCGAGAGGACTTGGCATAAGAGGAGAGGAATCAGCAGTTGATATCTCAATGAAAACACAGTTCTTCAGCCACTGAAAATACACAGTCTCTGACAAACTGGAACAAAAATAACATCTTATTCTCCTGGACGTGACGTGAGAAAACCTGTTACAGATTTTTCCACATGATTCCTTCCCCACCCCTGCCAGCTCTCTCCCCCTCTCCTCCATCATCCACCATGTCATCTCAGACTAAGGATTTAGAAAATCCAAACAAGCATGTTAAAAAAATATTTACAAGCACATTACATTCCCAATCTGAAACCCATCAAATCTACTAAACTTCTTCCAAAATACAAAAGGACTTACCCAATGTGTCTTTTAGATTTTTAACCAGAGAACCTTTCTTCAAGCTGTTTTTTCGCTCCACATAATTTGATGGCACATATCCCGTTTTGTTGGCCGCGTTTCTTACCCTCCACCATGTCTTGGAATCATCTAATAGCCAAAGACGCTCATTTTTCTTGATGTCAAGTTCTTGGTCCTGCTGTGCAGTGTAATCCCACTTTGCAATAACAATAACTTCTTCTGTCATCTTTCATGGAGTCCTTCTGCAAGAAAATATTAAAAGATGCTGATCAGTAAATTATATCATGCAATTCTTACTCAATTTTTTCTTTGTTTCTGAAATAAGCAAGAAAAGGGTAGGGAAAAATGAGAAAGGTATACAGAGAAAACCTCATAGATTAGAACTCCTCTTTTAAAAATATGGGAAGTCATATTGACCTTTCTTGCTTTTTCTGCCACTAAAACATGACAACACCTTGATAGTAAATTCATTAAGTCATAATGTATTAGTTTCACTTCCTCTCATTATAGATTATATATTATTCAGATATACATTAACAAAGGCTAATTTATAAAACCCATTCAGCTTTTGCACAGTGCAATATAAAACTACCCCACACCTGGCAATCAAAGTTCTGATCTGAGAAAAAAAAAAAAAACAGCATTTGAAAAATATATTTTCCTTCTGTTCTAGTTCCTCATACTAACACATTATTTATATGGGGTTTTTTTTTGCATTTAAACAAAGCTATTCATCCTTTTTTTTTTTTTAGGAATTTAAAAATACTTCAAGAAGTAATGTAACTCAGCAGAGAAATCTGCAAGCAAGAAGGCGGCGTTGTCTAGTAAGTCCTCGTTCACAATGTTTCGTGCAGGCAGGACAAGACTGTGTTTTAGAAGAAAGCCTTCATGCCCGGGAAGATCCCAGCTCACCACAGTGCTGTGCCAGGCACAAGTCAGTGGGGTGAGGAGCACCCAACTGCGCTTTACTTGATTGCATTTAATTTCTTCCCTACCTGAAACTAACCCAGAGTTCTGTTAAAACTGAATGAGTTGTCTTTTTTCATTTACCTGTAACAAGAATGATCTTTTCCAAAGCTATTTGACAGCTGCATAAAGACAGCTACATGCCTCCACGTTTGCCTACGCATCCCAGTAACTACTGGGAACAATGTGAGGGAGTACAATAGCGTGGAAGGAAAAGTGTCAAGCCAGTATCAGTGACATTCAAACATGTTATAATGCCAACCAAAACATGTTGATTTTATCCTCTAAGTTCTGAAAAGTTACCTAAAATTTTCTAATCGCTGCTGGAGGTTTTTGAAGGAGAAGGAAGTGAAGGAGGATGGGAGAGAGAGGTGAGAATATATTTGAAAAATCAATTTAGCAGATTTTTTTTTTAATTATTTTTTTTTTTTAAGTAAAAGCTGTAGATTTCTTTTAGAGTACAGAGTAGTGGAAACAAGTCCCAGAGTACTTTAAACTATTAATGTCCAAGGATCTTTTTAACATGATTTGACTTTGTTGCCCAGTTCTTAGCAGTCCACAAGCCTATGAACTCTGACACCTAGTATCTTAGTAACAAAAATAATTGAAAAAAACCCAAACCTCATTTAGAAAATCTGTTCAGCGTGTAAGTTATTTCGCCTATATTCAGAAAGGGTTCCTTCTGCAGTCCATAAACACAAACACACACATTTTCTCCCTTTAGCTACAGTACAAGCTGTGAAAACTACATGCTAGACAGCCCAGCAGTCTACCCTTTCAAAGAAAAAGAAATGTTTTCCTTATTTAACCTATAATTGTAAGACGCAGTAGTGGACTGTATAATAATTTAATAGCCTCCTCTTACAATTTTTGTTTCCAGGAGACCATCATATAGGGTTAATCTATGGTTGCTAAACAATTTGACAGCAAAGCTCTGGAAAGCACCAGCAGCATCACCCCTCGTGGCCAAAGCAGGATGACATTTTTTAAAATCTAAAGCTGAAATCAACAGGCTTAACTTCTCATTTTCCATTTAGAAAACAAAAAGAAACACACAACAATTAAAACAATATTCAAATGTGGGTTTGCATAGCTTAAGAGTCCCAAGATGAATTCAGAAACAAGTAACAATGTTTTGAATAATTGAGAAGAAACACAACCCTTACACTACAAACAGGCTGTGACTTATGCAGGTGGAATTGATAAGTTTATAAGAAATAAGTCACTATACCCTTCAACATTTTTTCCCCCCATAAAATAATAATCCCATCTGACAATGACACAGGAGAGCCTGAGCTTTGGACCGCAGTCTCCAATAAACTGCCCTGATTTCTGACTCACATAAAACGGACAAATAACCTACAGGTCGATAAGCTGATGTAGCCACAGGGGGACTGCAATCAAGCACGTTCTGGAGGCCGCCATTGTCAATATGATCTCTCCCTCCAGTTTAGATCAGTTTATTTTTATCTCAGCAATTGTAAAATAGTCAATTCTTACTAATCCTGGGGACGTGGAGAACATAAAGAACGCAGTTAGCTCATGCTGCCACCAGACAGGCTCCACTTCTGAAAAAAAGGTTATTCCCACAACACAGGACACAGTTAAACATACTGTATCAATGTTACAGTATATTAATGATAAGAACACATTAGGTGGAATATTTGACTAGTGACTGAAAGTTATTAAATTCTTCCTATCCCTCTGAAGGGAAAAAAAACCCCACAGCAAAAAAACTGGCCCATTGTAAGAGTCACCAAGTGTTTCCCCAAGATGTTGGGCAAGGACAGAAGCACAGGAAGAGACCACACGTCAGGGCTGATGATGGCAACTACACAGTCCTCAGAAATTCACTTGGGACAGGGAGCCCCAAGCTACTCGATTTCTACAATTCCAGTTATTGTCAACATGTGAAACTGCCACTCTGCATGGGAAACCATGTCATTTCACAAGCAGACCCCTCGCATGATGCAATTTTGGCAGAACCACAGGGAAGACAAGTTTCTCAAATGGCACCCTCACACAAAACCCATTTCGGTAAAATACTCCAGGTTTTGCTGAATGTTTAATGGCACAAGCACTCCTACTCAAGTGGGGACAGGATTTATAAGGAGTCAAAATTTATCATATAGTTGCAGCTAAGCATTTGTTCATTTGAAGTTGCATGCATGTGTGTGGAGGAGTTTGGTTGTGCTGGATTTTTAGGGTTTGAGTGGTGGGGTTTTTTGTTTGTCTAATGGGGGAACTAGTACTAAAGTTCTTAAAATTACTTTCTTCTGATTACATCATTAGACTGGCT
The DNA here is from genome assembly GCA_013399435.1 of Arenaria interpres. Lineage (NCBI taxonomy): Eukaryota > Metazoa > Chordata > Aves > Charadriiformes > Scolopacidae > Arenaria > Arenaria interpres. The sequence goes on along the minus strand of VXAK01011373.1, from coordinate 51,367 downwards.
CTATCAAGGACAATAAGGTTCTTCCTGTGACATTTGCAGAGCTAAGATTTCCTTGTATATGAATAAGAACACATTTGTTCCCCGGAAGGGGGGCTGTAGAATTAATAGTTTTGAAATGCTTCTGCAACACAGCTGTGCGCCAAACAAAAGATTAGAAGAAAACGACATAACTAGATTTGAGGAAAAACATTAGAAAAAAACCCCAGTTACTCAACCTTCCAAAGCATCTGAGTATCCCATGAAAACTTAACGTGCACTCAAAGCTTGAAATTTCTTAACTGCTTATACTGCTTATAGACTGCACAACAAAAAATACCAGAGTCCCCACAGATTCTAATGTTAACACGAGACTCGTTCACATCAAGACAATGAAAATCCATTACTGCTAAGAGTGTACAACCTTCTGGAATGTTCCTCCTCAAAAAGGCCAAAAGTCCTAGCACTGAAATTCAGAGTCTTCACCTCATACCCAATAGAGTAACACTCCCCACTTGTTTTAAAGTGCCAGTGAAAAGCTTGGAAACACCTATGTAAGGAACTGTAAATTTAGGAAATGCAACACAGCCGTTTCTCAGTACAAGACTGTTTCACTTTAAAAAGTGTATGTATGACCTTGGCTTTTAACTTACTGTATTCAAGCAGTCATTTGCTTTACTTTTATGGCAATCCAACTTCCAACTTCAGGGTTTTTTTAAAAAAAACCAAACACAAACAGAAAAAAAACCCAAAGCCAAAGATACCACACTAAACAAGCAAACAAAGCTCCATAACCCAGACCTTCAAAAGGTAATTCTTACATTAACTATGCGACCGATGCAGACTTCCAAGCCCTTTTAAGCCAGCATTTCCTAGCAGTGGAAGTAAACTAATTTATTTTACCAACATTGAATTTGTTGAAATGTTAAAACTAATTAGATTGAGCTCAGGTACTTTCAGCCACTTTGTTTCTTCTCTCCAATTTAGGTTTGGTTAGGAGAGGAGTCCCGTCTTCAGTGGCAGCTGCCCTATTGCAGAAGCACATGTAAAATGTTCCAACACAAAAACACATTCGGGAGAGGTAAAAACTGAAAAACCTGCCAGGCTAGGAAGATAGCAAACAAAAACCCAGCCAAGGTGAAGTCAGTCCTGCTCAGACAGGAGAGAAACATTACCTAACCCCAAGACAGAACAAAGGCAAACGTGAGTGAAATATCTAGTACTGTAGCTCCTAGATAAACTTTTTTTTTTCTGGACTTTCTTCTGATAGAGTGTATGTCCAATAAACTGTCATTGATTCTAGAACTATCAATGGCAGAAAAAAACACAACCCTGCAAAGTCAAACAACCAGCTATGCTCTTTTGAACCAATGCTTAAAACTGAACCGTGCAAACAATATTCAAGATTATGGAAACTTAGATGTAGAAGAACTTTAAAGAATTTGCTCACACAAACTTATAAATACACTAGTGATTTTGCATGGGAAATTTGATGTTATTTTAAATATCAAACTATATAAAATTGTTACTCAGATCTCATTCTCTTTTACCAGGCCTGAATTATTTTTTGCTCCCATATGTGTTTCTCCCACAATGATAAATAAGAAAGGATCCTTTCCAGCATGTCACCTGAACTAGAATCTTCTCCTATAGACTGACAGAAGTTAACACTCCCACTGTTTTAACATCCTGACCTAATAGGCAGAAAAGCAGCATCTTTTCTCACCTTCAGGAGGAAGACTCAGGGCTATGTCAGGGATAGGATTAGTTAGGATACTGCAAACAGAAGGTATGGTTGATCTTTAAAGACACAGTAAGAAAGGAAGCAGTTGCTCTCCCAGTTCACAATTTATTTTGCAGAAAAGAAACATGGCTGAAAAATGACTGACAGTAATGCTTGAAATGTAATCCCTCACCAAGGGAACAAGTGAAAATTCTATTAATAGGAAGTGACAATTGATATAACAGACTGTTCCGGAATTGGATGTCCTCCTAAGACACAGTGAAAGAAAAGTACTAAATAGATACGGAGGCTTTTACATGACACTAATGTGCATAAAACACATAATTGCTATACGGTATTACATAAGACATAATTACTGTACAATATTTAGTTAATTGTCTTGGGAGAATGAAAAGATAACTAATGACATATCACGGTTTCCTCTAAGATCTGAAGGCAGAACAACCTCTCCTTTTCCTGCCTCCAAACTCTGAAAATCAAAATGGGTTTTGAACCCTGCAGCACACGTTGCTGATGGGCCAGCCATCTGGCGTCCACTTCTTTTGTGTGGGGTCCAGTTAATCTTTCCTAAGCTATAGCAAATAGATAATATTTGGCCTTCTAATCTAACACAGTTGTGGAAAATTTAAAAAGAGTCTCTTTCTACCAAGGCCTGTTTCACAGTAAGCTGATGTGCTTACTGCATTCTGTAATTAGTAAAACAACTTGTATTAGACCACTTCATCCGAAGTACGTGCTAAGTCTGAAGCTTTCTTATTTATAAAGATGCAATCTCTGATTAGCCTGCCTACTGTTTCAGGAGGTTTGAAGTTTTGTTTTCACTTACAGTTGTTTTCTTTGTGGTGTGTGTGGTTAGGGTTTTTTTTTTTTTTTAAAAGATCACCCTGGATGAATAGTTTTGACACACAGAAAGGTCTCAAAAAAGTGCATGTCTACATTTGAGATTGTTTCGCGCAATTCTTGGGGATCAGTAAAGCACCAAAGACACAACTCAGAAAGCACTAAAAAGAACAGAAATGTGAATTCAAATTAAAACTTCTGGTTAAAGAATATACCTTTTGGACATACTTCTAGCTATTTCAAGCAGAACACAGCATTTTTGCATGTTTGAAAATACAGAAAAATATCATCTCCTTCATGCAAATGCCAAAGTTAACCTATACCAAGCAAAATATCCTATTTCTAATGATTGCTACAAGAAAATCTCAAAATGCACAAGTATAAAGAAAGTAAACAAGCTGAACCAAATTATGGCAAACCGTTGCCCTTTGTTAAAACCTGTAAAACCCTTTCATGCTTTGTTACGTGGGTTATTTGCTGGTGCTCAGACAAATGAAGATGGATCACATAAAGGCCACCTTGTCTAACTGCTTCTGCAGTTTAACACTTTAATATTGCATATAATGTGTGTCAATCCACCCCAAGGGACACATTTCTTTGGAAAGAGGTCACTGCACCAAAATTTATTGTAAAAATACTTTCCCCCTCTTTTAAAGAAAGTTAACTAAATACCTCTAGTGACTAAACATTCATCATCTGGCTATGCAGTTTTGAGGTGCCAAACCAATACCTGAGCAGAAAAACCCCACAAACCCGGGCTGTCTAAACTGCTGACTGTTTTAACACAAGCTTGACAATTAATTTGGGGTATTTCACTATTAGGTCTCATTAGGATGCATTGACCACTGAACTAAAAGTGATAGCTGAGTAAGTGCAAGTGATTATTATCTAATTTACTTTGATGTGCAAACTGAAGACACAGTCACAATCAATACAAGCTGCTGTCAGTACTTTAGGAGGGTCAGTTTTCCAAAGCTGAAAGCAAGGATGAGTGGAAACTCTAAAGAATAAATATGAACAGAGATGGAAATAAACAGATCCACTACAAAGGAGGAATGTTTTATTACTTTCCCAACCTACCATCACAATTTAGCATTTATGAAATAAATATTATATGGTTAAAAGAATATCTTGTTTAAAAAGCGAGGTAAAAAGAGGTTTTCTGCATCCCCTCTTCCTGATCCTTTCTTTGAAAAGGAAAAACTTACAGCAACAAGCTCATGTCAGGAAATGCAAACTGAAGGTGTCAAAAGAAGTGCAGTTCAGCTCATTAAGAACTATAAAAAGTCATTAAACTGCATCTGGAATAAATGAAATATAATCAATAGAATAAGTACAGAATTAGAACATTAAATTTCCTGCACGTGATGTAAGAAAAAAATATTAATACTTATTTCTACTCTACAGGATTATTTTACAGTGACAACCGTTTTTTTTTCTGTTATTAACTAGGGTATAAAAAATAATAAGTAAAATTAAACACTTTAAATCTTAAAATGCATCCCAAAATTGCAGAACCATCCACAAAGCTTTTACAGCTTTTGCATCAACTCTGAGGAAAATTTGGAGCAATGAAGAAGTTCTGGAGAACTGTAGTTGTGCCACTAATTTGAAAGCATAAACTGGACGTCCTTGATAACACCACCAAGCAGTCAGATGAGCTCTAATCCTAAAGTAAAATAAAGAAACAAAGGAACTCCCCCCAAAAGCCCACAGAGCATACCGGCAGATTATGGATGTGCAATTAGTACTTATTAGAAGGGTTTTAAGGAGGATAGGCAGGAACAAATTGGGGTTTTTTCTGTACGTTTTTCACTTCATTTGAGCCCCTGATTTAGGCCTACCCCAGCCCACACAGATTAAGAGCCAGCTGCCAGGCAGGCCCAGCCGCAGGGGTGACTTCAAAGGCAGGCTCAGCAGGCACCAGGAGCCCTTCTGGCAGGTCCCAAGGCGTTTGTTCTTAGGTGCAAAAGTGCTCGTTTTACGTATGAGTCACTTAGGAGAAAAAAAGCCACAGTAATTATAGATAAAACTGTGAGGGTGATACAGCCCGGTGGAACGGTTAATCACATCGGAGGGGCTGCCCCGCCACGGCCCACTTCTACAGGGGCCGCAAGCGCAATTCTTTTTAGAGAACACCTCTCCCTAAAATATATGTGGGCTGTGTGTCTTCAAAAAAAGCGAAGGAGCATTCTTAATTTACCAGTAATTTAGAACTGTACTAGCTTCATCTCAAAGCCACCTGATGGCCTTCCCCCACCACGCACCTCAAGCCCTCATCCCCTCTGTATCGCCTGCCACTGTGTCGGAGCACAATGCTGCTAGGTTTGGGGTTTTTGCTTCTTCCAGCGGATGCCTCTGACAGCTTCTAAGCAACGTTTGCTTCTCTCTCAGCCCCACAACGTATCTGAGATCCCGATCTCTTAATACCACCACAGCTACACTCCGGCGCCTTGTATCTCGCATTACAGAACAACTGCAAACAGGAAACCTCAAGACTAGTTTAGTGGTAACGACTTTCTGCGTAGCTCCGATACAGCACAAAAGTTAAGCTTGTTTTTTGTCCTGTAAGTGGCTTAGAAGTCTTTTCAAAAGGCACACAAAGAAACAGTGGAGAATACAGACGAGAAACACCCAGAAATACATCCTTCCTGCTAAGGAGTCAGTACAGCACTTTACCATTCAACAAAGAAGAAATCTCACTTTATATATGTTTATAAAATAACGTATAAAAGGATGTTTGTAAAAAAAAAATTCCCACACAATGTTTTCATGAAGCCTATCACACGAATCAGCCTGCCCAGATGAAATAAGCAGGAACTGCTTCAAATGATCTTTTAAAATGTAAACTCGTCGTTTAAGGAAAGGGAATCACAAACCGTGGATCTCCTCGGTGAGACCCACACATGTTTTGCCTACAGCCCAGAGTCTTGGTGATGACCATCTCTGGTGGCTGTAGGTGATGGCAAAGCCGTTTCCAGCTCTCCAAACCCACTCCAGCAAGAAGGTGTAGCACCAGTATCTACCAGGCAAGAGCAGCGGGAAAGCCCTCAAAAGCAGAGGATGCCAAAGCACAACAAATGCAGTGAGGGCCATCCCCCAGCTCTCATCTTGCCTCCCTTTGTTGTATGTCAAGGTCACCTCACAGTAACAGCTGCCTATTATTCAGACTAATACGGTTTCATAATTTGAGGCATAGGGTCTCAGAAAAAGTGGAAATTGTAAGAAAAGGACACAATGCTGTCACAACAGTAACACTCTGGAAAATATTATAAGATAAGAATAAAATTGCTAACATTTTTTTGAGAAAGTGGCAGATGCTTTAGTCTGTTGCCTCTCTAGTGGTAGAAAGAGAACGCCATCAGGGCTATTACAAGGTAGGCTGCTACAGCACTAGAAGAACACAAATCTGAGTTCTGGCTTTATTAATTCATGCAACACAACCCTAATTTCATACGATGCTCACTCTGTTTCATGCTGTGACCTTCATATGAGCTAACCTTCCCAATTTCATATTTTTTAAATTTCATTAGTAATACAGCTATGCCACAAAATTTCCTGGTCTGAGGCAGTTCAAGACACAAATGTTTAATCAATGTGACAGTCTTTAAAACTTGTAATACTAAGTACTATCCTATTTATGTGATAAGCACTCTGCTGTTTCGGAAAGCTAAGTTTTTAAAAACCTTTTGATGTCTTACTTAAAAAGAAAAGGACATTTCTATACCCCTTCTGGAACAGCATGCCTATTATAAAGTAGGCAGTGTTCCTTTTTTTCCTTCTGACAGATTATTTAAATTTAAAAATCTGTTTCAAAGGAGAAAAACTGGTATTCTACTAGAACAAGCTGGTATTACAGTAAAGTATGTTAAAGTTTTGCAATACTAGTTAGGAGCCTTATAACTTACAGAATCACAGAATGATACGGGGTTGGAAGGGACCTCTGGAGATCTAGTCCAACTCCCCTGCCAAGGCAGGTTCACCTAGAGCAGGTTGGACAGGAACACATCCAGGTGGATTTTGCATGTCTCCAGAGACAGAGATTCCACCACCTCTCCGGGCAGCCTGTCCCAGTGCTCCATCACCCTCAAAGTAAAAAAGCTTTTCTTCAGGTTGAGGTGGAATTTCCTGTGTTCCAGCTGGAACACAGGAACAAAGTCCTGTTACTTCTGTAACTAAGTCCGCTACCCCTTGTCCTGTCACCAGGCACCACCGAGAAGAGTCTGGCCCTATCCTCTTGACACCCGCCCTTTAGAAATTTATAAGAATTGATGAGATCCGCTTTCAGTCTTCTCTTCTCCAGACTAAAAAGACCCAAGTCCTTCAGCCTTTCTTCATAAGACAGATGTTCTAGGCCCCTAACCATCTTTGTAGCCCTTTGCTGTACCCTCTCCAGCAGTTCCCTGTCCTTCTTGAACTGGGGAGCCCAGAACTGGACACTACTCCAGATGGGGCCTCCCCAGGGCGAGTAGAGGGGGAGAATGATCTCCCTCAACCTGCTGACCACACTCTTCTTGATGCACCCCAGGATGCCATCGGCCTTCTTGGCCACAAGGGCACATTGCTGGCTCATGGTCATCCTGTTGTTCACCAGGACTCCCAGGTCTTTTTCCTCAGAGCTCTCCAGCAGGTCAGCCCCCAACCTGTACTGGTACATGCTTAAAAGAGAGATAATGATAATAATAATAGAAGTTACAGAGAACACATTTTAATAGATCTTTAGCTAAGCTGAAATTGATTATGGTCACCAACATACAGGGCAAAGGGCTTATAATAAAAACCTGGCTTAAATCTTTCCGGATGACTATTAGGAAATTGACTAAGGACAACCATAAGGGATTAAAAAAAGCGAAACAAATATACTTCAGCTTGTTTGGGGTGGGGTGGACAGGGAGAGAGAGTGGATGGAGGAGGGGAGGGTGTTAAGAAATTTGTATTTTTATTTCATTTGGAAAGCTGGACAAAGATTTACAGATAGTACTGGCAATCTTCTAGAGACCAGGCAAAAAAACCAACAGAGTGAGGATTTGTGTAGTTAGATGATTTTATTAGTGCTTCATCCAACGCAGATGGTATTTTTGGAAGAAGGTATTTCCCCATATCTTGAAAACTATACAAACTTGCATCTTTTCATGCCCTCTTCTTACATATTTATCATAAAACATAAGGAGTGTGAATTACTAAGTTATCATTGCTGGGCTTAGTCCATTGAAAGAGGGGAAAAAAAGTCTGAGTATAAGGCAACTCCAACCAGACATAGCCAGCTAAAACCCCTTCCTACCAAGCCCTTCCGCCAGCCTTTAGCCCCTACATGCTTGTGCCATCTGTCCTCAACCTCCCTTTCCTGTATCAGTTGCTGCAAGCTCCACCAGCAGACAGGCTCCATCAGCAGCCTACGTAGATGCAACTACTGCAGATGGCCTGTATTTCTTGGCTACAGAGTAAACACAACAGAACGCCAAACGCTGCCTCACAGTTAAATAAATACAGCGAGAGGGTCAGTGAAGAACATCGGCTCACCTTGTCCTGAATTCTTTTAAAAGCAGTTTCAGAAAAGCCACACAGCTAATGAACAGCTCAACTGTGCTAAAGGAAACTTTTGGGAAAAGAGACCTCATCTTGCCTCTAAAAGAGCAGTAATGATGAATGGCCACATCTCCACATTGGTTTATGTGTGTTTCTACTAAGTCAGAGACAGGGATAAGCTTAATGTTTGTTGTTGTTGCTCTGGACTGTTCTCTCTCCATTCCTCCCAGCAGACAACATTTAAGCTTAACTATACATTTGGAAATACATTGGGAAAAACAAACAAACAAAATGGAAGGAGGGGAAGGTCCAGGAAAAATACAACATAAATTAGGTGTCTAGACAAGACAAAATTACAAATCACTTCACACCAACCTACCTCTCCATAATTCCCTTACAAAAAGGGGGCAGGAGGAAGCCAAGCACAGGAGAGCATACAAAAAAAATGCCCAAAAAACCCCAAACCAAACTGAGAGGACATTTAGGTAATTGTATCTATATGATAGACTGATGAAACATGCTCTGCGGAAGAACAAATTAAGCGTATCGCTGTTCATGCACTTTCATCCTCACTATCAATAAACCTTCCTTCTCGCCTTGAAATTAAAACAGCCAGCCACTCAGGATAAGGTGAATACCATGAAATTTTATAAAGGAGACATCCTTGAATTTCTTTCAAGATTTAAAAAAAAAACAAAAAACATTTGAATGATTTGCTTCCATTGCTGCTTCTTTTCCCCTGGCTCAAACATTCAATGGTCTGCAGGAATTACACTTCAGTAGAAGTGTTAGTACATTTACGTATTGTATAAACAAAGAACAGACCTCAGACATAAGAAGTTTAACCTTGATCTCGCACAGAAGGACAAAGCTCAGAATCACTGTGGATTGCTACATTTTACTGCTAATCCCTTGAAACACTGTTACCTACTTTTCAAGAGATTTCACTTTAAACTGTCTATAAAATGCTGAAAATAAAATTGAACTGCTGACCTTCTGTTCCCCAATAGAAATATCATATATTCACTTTTTAACTAGAAAGAGGAAGAGATGTTTGTTCAGTTCAAAAACGCATTTATTCCCAACCAAAGCTGTTTAAGGAAAAAAAGAGTACATTGTCCATTTCTAGACAATGTTCACTTTATAGTCTTAAGCAATTTATCAATTGCTTTACAAAAAAACCCATTCAATCTATCTCATGACAGTAGGAAAATGTGAAAAATATGTATATTAAAACAATTTTTAAAATACTTAGTGTTCTATGACCTAGAAAGTTAAGGGCCCTGTTCAGACTCTGTTTCCGTGAACTTTGCAGTTTACTGTCGTTTCAAATACTGAATAAATTCTTAGACTTCTGGATTTTTTTACCAGGTCACCTGGACCAGAATTTTTGTCCAATATGAAAAGGTGCATGTGGCAGTGAAAAAGAAAAATAAAATCAAGCTACTTCTCAGTTTAACTCTCAAGGCAAAGTTCCACAGATTTTTACCTGAATTTGCAGTTACTGAATATCTATTTCTCATATCTAGGAGAGCTTCTCAGGCAAAAAGCTACTTTCTAGAAGCAGTATCTTTGAATATTACAGGTAAAAATAATCACCGGATGCAAGATATCATTCTTGATTCTGGGCTTATGTATGTAACCAAGGAGGCAGCTTGAAAGATACAGTGTTAGATTTCATTAAGAAACAGCTAACACCATTAAATTTATTCCTGTATAAATCTGTACATCTTCCTGAAGAAGATTGGACCACAAGACAGTTACTTGGAAAGCTCTCCTTTTAATTTCCTGATCGGACACGTACCAAGAGAAAGCACAATTTAAATGAAGACACTCTTGGATCTTGTATGAGACGTGAGCAAATGCTGCAGTTTTACCAATCTCTTGTCGGTCAGACTGACTGCTAGGCTAATGCTACACACTCAGGAAAGGATCAGCCCAGGCAAGAAAGGGCCATCCCAGTCTCCTCCTGAAGTTATCTGTCCTTCTTCCACCCAACAGTTCTTCAGAGTCCAGACAGGAATTCTCTCTTACCACTCCCAAAACACAAGTGCAGAGGAAGCTCTATCCCTCACACCTTTCAAAGTAAAAGAAGTTTCAAAACAAACTGCCCTATATGCTTTAACTTCAAAGTCCAGGCTAAATTTTTGGTCTGGAATGCTGACAGCACTCATTTATTTCAATCAAATTACTTCTCACATGGTCCAGTTCAAATGAGGCCCTCTTTCAAAAAAATAGTACTTGTGAGTGCTCTGCCACACAATTACAGCAGCAAGCTGTTATTAATTCTTCAGTCGAAGGGGAGGGACACAAAACTGAGAAAGAAACACCATTCACCAAAGGGGAAAAAGCATGAAAGGGGATTGACTGAAACCCTTCTGCCAGGTGTGTTCCAGAGAACACAGGCTGCTGTAAGCACATTAGGAGGATGCTCCATATTCTGAACTCTTGTGTTCCAGTTCAGGTGTCAGCTGCTTTAACACAGCTTACACAGACAACCTAAAAAATTATTCCACTACTACTCCCCCAACATAATTTTCCACTGCACCAGAACTGCTGCCTACAAAGGTAAGTTTCTGAAAGCAAAATGTTACCGGATAAAGACTAAGAATATCTAGCTTTTTTTATAGAAAGTTACCCAAAACCCAAGAATAAGCAATTAGAAAAGCCTACAGTCCTACGAGCAAAATATACATTCAATAGAGACCAAAATTGCCTGGTGACACCAGACTCTTGTCCTTCTTTATTCTCACTTTCAGTTCCAGTGCTTGAAAAAAACTTAATCTTTCCAAACTCCTCTAAATCTCCTTGTACTGTTTTATCTTCTGCCAGAAATGTCTCACTTTTCTGAATAAAATCTCCCTGCAATAAATAAATCAGTTCAAAATTGAACATTTGGCTTTGGCTGTACATGACATTCCCTTTAATCCACAAATGTTATGTACTCTTACACTGATGAGACATTCTATTCTCACATGCTCACAGACACATTTTCTTCCTCCCCCCCACCAGATAACAATAAAACGCATCAACAAATGTGAAAGGGAATAATGGCAGCCAAATAATTTCCAAAGATGGAGACACACTGTGGGGATTAATATCTGTACCGGAGCCAAGATTAAATAAAGGAAAAATAGGTTCAAAGCCACAGATCTGAAATTTGGAAGTTTAGCCACAGAGTTCTCGTTACCTGTAGATCAATACAAACTTAAAAAATTATATTGCTACTGAGTTTCAATAAAAGTGACTATGCCATCATTGTTTCATATACAAGTTGAGTTGGGAACCACACAAAATATTTAGTACTTGACAGCTTCTTGTAGTACTTTACTACTAATTGTAGTCAAAATTCAAGAGCCACAACTCTGTTTTAAGTAATACTACAACAGAAGTAGACGATTTCTTCATTATCTAAATTAGATCTTAGAGCAGCCACTAGTGTTACCAAATCTGCATCAGGCCTCAATGAAAAAGGCTTTTGAAAGAAAACTCATAGATAAATATTGAGACTTGTGGAGCAGTGTATGAAAGGAGCAGCAAATTACAATCCCTTGGCTCATCAGAAGCAGGAGCAAGTATATTAAAAATCAGAAGTTACTTCAAGGTGGGGAAGAGAACAGGGAGAAGGGGGAAGACGCATGCATCCCTTTCACCCCCTGGACCTCTGGGAGAAGTTACAGAAGAGATATCCCTTTTCCTTTCCTGCATCACAGAACCTCTGAATGCTTCAAGTGACTAATACCAAGCATTTTTATTTTATTTGTTCTTGTTCTTAAGCGCCTTGTTGAAAATTCAGGTCTGAGGAACAGATCTCAGACTGAAGTGGTATTTGATGCCTCATTCCTGCTCCTCTAGTGTGTTATATATTTAGTCTTGAAACCTCAGACCTGAAACCTGACGAAACATTGAGGAACCTAATGAAATTCAACAAGGGCAAGTGTAGGGTCCTGCACCTAGGGAGGAATAACCCCATATACCAGTACAAGTTAGGGGCTGACCTGCTGGAAAGCAGTTCTGTAGAGGGAGACCTGGGAGTCCTGGGGGACAGCAAGTTGACCATGAAGCAGCAGTGTGCCCTGGTGGCCAAAAAGGCCAATGGTCTCTTGGGGTGCACTAAGAAGAACACAGCCAGCAGGTTGAGAGAGGTTATCTTCCCCCTCTACTCTGCCTTGGTAGGGCCATGTCTGGAGTACTGTATCCAGTTCTGGACCCCCCAGCTCAAGAAAGACAAGGAACTACTGGAGAGAGTCCAGCAGAGGGCTACAAAGATGATCAAGGGACTGGAGCACCTCTCTTATGAGGAAAGGCTGAGAGACCTCGATCTGTTTAGCCTAGAGAAGACTGAGAGGGGATCTCATCAATGCTTATAAATATCTAAAGGGCAGGTGTCAAGAGGATAGGGCCAGACTCTCCTCAGTGGTGCCTGGTGACAGGACAAGGGGTAGCGGACACCAGCTGGAACACAGGAAATTCCATCTAAACATGAGGAGGAACTTCTTTACTTTGAGGGTGACGGAGCACTGGAACAGGCTGCCCAGAGAGGTGGTAGAATCTCTGTCTCTGGAGATATTCAAAACCCACCTAGATGTGTTCCTGTCCAACCTGCTCTAGGTGAACCTGCTTTGGCAGGGGGGTTGAACTAGATGACCTCTTCCAATCCTTACCATTCCGTGATGCTCTGTGATTCTGTGAAACTGAGCTTTAGTTTCAAAAAGGTAAGCAGTACTGTGTCATTGCATTAAATGCTGCCTTTTGGTTTTCTTACTCGTATTTTTTTATTCTACAGAAATAGTCAGGGTACTGGCTCAGGATGCAGAGATGCCCAGCCATCACTTACAGGCCAGAATCCTTAGTCTGACTAGTGACCTGCTGTGTACCGTCATTTTCTTCTGCTTCTCCCGAACCACAGCCAGGGAGCAGGTGACAGCAACCTACTGATCTCTCTGCCACCACCTTTTTTCCTGCAGAACACACAGCATCAGCCACTCCTCATGCAGCCGGACATAAACTCAGCATACATATGGGACACTCCCATTTTGGCCACCAGTTACACGGTTACAGCTCACAGCTCAAGAATTCCTGAAATTTCAGCAGCTTATTGTATTCTAAAAGTATGTTACAGCAGCCCTGCCTGAAGCACAGGTCAGCAGTTGAGAATGCAGGATTCCATTATCCCTCTGACGACAAATTCAATTTCTAAAGAGCACAACTGTCAAAACCTTGCTTACCAGCTAGTTTCAAAACCAGTTTTATAAACATATACACACACACACACATTAGGCTTGTAGTTCTAGTCAAAACATTAAAGTAAACCCAAGGATGTCACACCCTTTTGAGATAAATGCTTTAACTTACCAAACACCTTGATCTTCATCATTATAAACCAGCACTCTCTCTGGCAATAATGGAACAGACCTTTCCAGATCCTATACAAATCCAGAGCTGGTAGAAAATGCTATTCAGTAATCTCGAGGGAGAACTAAGAATGGAAAACTAATACTCTGACTGTTTAATCTTGCAAGACAAATTCAGAGATCAAATATAAAGAGAGGTCTAACCCTCATTCAACAGCATTTTTTGGGCTGGTATGTGATAACTTGAGAACTAATGGTATGAGACAACCCAGCTTATCAGGGAATGTGCTAAACCCAGAAAGACAAAAGCCTACTGATTTTGGTGCAAGATAATTCAAAATCAGCCTCTTGGGAAAATCCGGCTCCCCCAAACTACCTGCTGCTTCAGGCAAAGGATCTCTTTAACAGAAGCAATAGTTTGCTTGCATCAGAGCAGATACTTAGCTTGCATATAGATATAGGAACATGTCTGTTAAGATGTCAGTATTTCACATTAAAAAAAAAAAAATCAGGCTACATGTAAATTTTATAGGACAGCGGGAAGAGGTGGAACAAGTCATCACAGAAAGAAGTGCTAAAAGGAAATGCAAGGACTCAGACTAGTGAGGGAAAAACCCATGTGAGTAGCAGTGACAGCAGCAAGGGATTTGTTGGAAGGATTGCACATACAGCTGCCGAATCAAAAAGCCAGAGTAGGTTCATTTAAAAGAACGGGAGGGGGGAAGAGTGTGACAGAGCAGGTAGAAAACAAGCTGCTCAGAGGGTCTATTATGGGAAACAACTACGAGCAGCTGGCTCAGACAACAGGCTACAAAATAACGAGGGAGAAGATGAGAAGCTGCAGGGGATCCCTGAAACAAAAGGGTGTGAAGAAAGAGCACAAAGGAAAGCGGGGGTTAAACCCAGGAGACTGCAAGAGGCCTGTGATGTCTTAAAATGAGACTCTCAAACTTCAAATCAGGGAAAGAAAAATAGACGGTAAAAGGCTTGTGTCTGTATGTGTGGTATTCTATGCTTTGCATTACTACTGGCTTAAAAAATAACACGGCAAGCTCATTTTCTCAGTCCTCTCTGCTTAGCACAATTTGAGCTTTGTTACTACAGTGCAAACAGTAATTGTAATCCAAGATTAATTAACCGAGTTATTAGAAACAGAATTCCACAGCAAATATACCACACCAACCTTTAAATATTTTCTGTTCTGTGAAACCCACCAATTCCAGCAGTTAGCCAGAGCGCCTCTGGGTAATGCACATAAAAACATTTGCCAGATACAAACAAGATGAACTGTGCGTACAATTCCTTCCCATTCATTAAAAGGCAGTATTTCAGCAAACTGAACTGATTTTTAATATCATAATACATTTGATGTAACACATACCATTTGGATATGATGTTACATGGAACATGTTAGGAGCACTACTGAAAATACACGCGCTTACAGGTTTAGCTGTATTTTTACTACCCACCAATTCCAATGTGAACAATGAATCATTTAAAGTCCCCTCAAAGCCTCCACACCCAGAAGAACTGCCTTCCAGCCACTATCAAACGGAGACACAACCCTTTGGCTGATATTATAAGTGCCCTGCGCCAACACCGGCTGCGTGTCTGCTTCTGCAAAGCACCACCTCGAGCAGCCAGCCCCACAGAGCTACCCAATAGGCACAGAACCCCTCAGAAACCTGAGAGAAGGGCATCTCCGGGAGATGTCTGCAAGCAGATAGCAACAGCTCTTTTATGGGGCAGTTAGACCTTGGAATAACTGCTAATCTGCTTCCTCCTTCAGGAGGGTTTGGGATTACTGACCCATCCTTGCGCTGCTACAGCCCTATCGCACTACATAGAGCTGGCACAAGGACTGTTCCCATGCCCTGCATCCCGAAAGCCTCAAGATGACTTTCCCTGACCTATGCCTTTATGTGCAACACTCACCTAAATGACAAACGCTTTCAGCGTGTCAGGAGACCCTCCCTGTGATGTATCTTAACTGCATAAAGCTATCTTGAAGAGCTTCTCAGGATCGTATTCTAAGCTACAAGTTGTCCCTCAACAGTGCAGTCCACGTTCAAATCTTTTAACTGAAACTGGTGTAATGCAGGGATATGTTTATTCAGAAACCACAGAAATAGGGGCTCAGTAACCAGTTCTACCAGTGGCATTCCTCTGAACACTGGTCAGGGCAGTAAGGTGGGTCACCACGTGTTTTGTGCTCAGTTCACAATTATACTCTGGGACAAGCTAAACCTTAGCTTACTCACATACATCTATTTCGTATCTATAGTTTAACTCATCACTATATTCATGAGCAACAGGGTAGATTCTTTTCAGCAGGCAAAGCTTTCTTTTGGGCTGGAAAAACTGACACGCTGGATGAAAAAATAGCTGAAGTCCATACTGGCCATCAATCCGCAAAACTACTTCCACCAGGAAAAACGTGGCCATTGTTTTATTTTTACTGAACTGAGTTTTCATGTATTGATGAGAGCTGTACAGCGTTCTCCACTGAGGAATCTGTATGGATTGCAGTTAAAGTACACTGCAAAGGCCATTTATGGGCCATAACAAGTTCTTTTGATTTCTACAAACTTGAATTGCACCTGAAGCTACCAAAGCTGGAAAAATATTAGAGACAAGTGATTATTAATAATCTACTTTCATATTATTAGTAAATAAAAGCATGCCTGTATTTTCATGCAAAAAGCTACTATTACTACAAAGACAAAAAGAAAAAACTTAGTAAAAAAATCTTTAAAAGTACTAAAATTACATAATTCCGGGAAGACAAATTTATAACCTGTGGTTATGGGTGTATAGGAGTGGGATCAAAGTGTTCTTCCTTACTGTCCACAATTACAGGTTAGAAAGTATTATGCCATTAGCATAACATAATGGGCAGTATTCTATAGATTCATTTATTATACTAAATGTCTGTAAATTTAAGTAATGCTGGAGTTGCATTCAAAGGCTTAAAATCAACAGTTTAGGCACCTGAGAAAATTGACATAATTACAGAAAACTTTTCTTTTTTTTCAGGGAAAGGAATCCAGACATCCACTCAGTACATACCTTGCATTCTCTTAGCTACTGTCAGAATCAAAACTTCCCATAACTCACTCATACAAAACATTAAGAATAGGCATTGTTTTCCTTGGGTTTAAACTCCTTGAAAATCAACAACTACAAACATGCCGATCCACAGAAAAATACCAAAAAATATTGGTATTTGATTCACCACAGACAGCTTCATCAAGTTGGAATGTCTGCGGTGCTTTTACCTCTTTAAGCGAGGAGTCGGATCACTCCCTCAGAAGCTGCGAGCAGGTCCCCAGTCTCGCAACACAAGGAACACATTTGTGTCATGGTTGTTCTGGATACCTTTACAGACTAGGCTTTCCACCAAACGTTGTGGTACTGTAGCCACTGACATCCGATCGCAGTTCGGCAAATCTGCCGAGTACTAAGAAACTGATAACTTTGTTTGTACCTCTTTGCTTCTGATCTCATCAAACAATCTCCCTCCTGCATACAGAGCTATCCCTGAGGAATCGAACAGTACATTCCAGAAAGGTGTTTGAAATCTCAAAAAAATTATACTATTAAAGAACATTTCCCAGAAGATTTTATCTAAACATTATCGCTAAAATACAAAAAGAACTGCTAAAGGCACATACTAATACTGTAATCCCTTTTCAAAATACTCTATCATGAAAATACATGATGCAATTTATTTTTTGATTTCAAGACTGTGACTGAGGAACAAGTTAAAAAATGCAGAATGCCACTACATGCAATATAATGTATAGTTTAAATGCTTTTAGGATAGTTTCAGATTTGCAACAACTGAAAGATTGCAATAAATTGCCAAAACATTAGACTTCAGCTGTAAATTCATACTAATCTGATTGCAGAAATGACAGAATTTTTGTTTAAATAAACACGGCCTTTCCATACAGTTCTCTTCCTTAAAAAAAAAAAAAAAAAAAAAAAAAGAATGAAGAAAAAACCGGAAACAACCGAAAAAAGCCATCTTGCTAGATAAAAGACGTGCTGGCAAATCTTTACAACCAAACACTAATTACACTGTAGTTCTGACTTAACAAGATCCTATAAGGACACATTATTGTCCACGGTTCAGTGAAGTTTAAGAGCAGTTTGAGTGTTATTTGTGAATATTTACTCTGCTGCCAACTGCATTTCCTTTTCAAAAGGCAGAAATTTTACAATGTTCTGGTTCCACAAAGCATTTTAAGTGTAAGCTTTACTGGACCTACACCTATGCATTCACCTCCTTTCAGGAAAGGCATTAGAATGCTCCATATTTTTGCAGAACCACATCTTTACCTAGGTGAATATAGTCCATCAGAAACATGCACACAAAGGATAGAAAAAGACGAAGTATCAATATAGAAGTTAGTTTTAATTTTGTTACTGAAATTAACTGTTGTCTAATGATACACAGCAAGTATTTGGGGTACCCATACGTTCTGAAAAAAGAAGAGGAGGAAAAAAAAAATAACAGCAGCAAAAAACCAGAGACACACATACACCCCTACGCCCTCTGCCAACTGAGATTTCCAAGTAGTTCTTCCTCTTCTCTCTCCTGTGAGCCAGTATCTATTCATTGCTGTCCTGGGAAGTATATAAAACCTCTGCCTGCTGTAAACACCTTCACTTTGGGCATGCTTGACTCCCCTCCACCCTTCTTGTTTTAAAGGGTAGAAGAAAAAATTACTCAATAAGCCAAATATCACAGAAATAAGTTCAACAAATAAAGATGACTCTAAATCCATAACCCTAATTCCAAACATCTATTTCCTTGAAGAAAGCAGTGGATTATTTTTTTAATTATTTCATAGAACATTTAAATGAAAACTATTATAAAACAGGACAGAAAGAGATTCCAAAGACAAAACTCTAAAGAGTTTTATATTACACATTTGAAATAAATAGAAAATTTGGGCCGTGGTAAAATACAGCCTTAATTTTGAGTAGAAATCTTTGTAGGAAAATTAGAATCATTATGGTATGATTAAGTCTATAGTTTGATGCATTTAAGATTTAGGATTGTGTGTTTGTTTTGTTTTTACATTAACAGCCATTTCACAAACATTTTAATTTTGCTACCTACAGGACACACAAAAAGTATACACAAAACTTACTGGAGTTTCTACTCAAAAAAATTGTTACAAAAGACTTCTCACTATCAGCCTTTAAACACAAAGTGTTCAAGGCTGTATTCTGATCTGTTGGAAAGGCCAGGGTTATAACTTTGTCCATTTCATATGAAGACGTACATCAGATAATCTGAAAGTGTAGTGCAAAAGCCCATTGTAGCACCTCAGAGCTTCTATCCTAGTACTTCAGAATTTCCTTTCCAGTTTAAAGGAAAATGAGTCATTTGCAAAAACATACGTAGGTGTTAAGCTTAAGACTGGATTGCATTTTTAATTTTAACTTGTTCACCTGCACTTTATTAAACAAATTAAGTCTAATTTCAACATCTGATAACACTTCATTGAACAAGCATTTAAGAGAACTCACAGCAAAAATCAAGGTACCTGAGGACTTCATGTATTGCTTTTTATTTGAAGGCTCCAAATCATCAATAATTAGCCTTCATAACTTCCTTCTGAAGAAGGTAACATTATTTTTATTTTATAAACAGAGAATTTGAGTAACAAATAATATAACCACCTGGTAAAATAATGAATGAAACTAAGACTCCTAGTTTTCTGCTCCATGCTGTAGCCACTACAATGCCAAAAGTTCATTCAGTGTTCTGCTTTTTTGCCTTTTTTTTTTGGTACAATTGAAATGAGGTTTCATTTTATTAAAAGTTTCTGTTAATAAATCTACGCTAAGCCACGGAGATCAACTACAGTTACTAAAAACAGACAACACGGTACCTGAATTAACCAAAAGAAGATACTCAGACTCTATCACAATATGAATCCTATGGAAAAGATCGGCTTCTTTCAGTTACCTCAGGTATTCTGAGCCAGCCCAGGAAGATACTCCATACATACTGAATGCAATTCTATTCTGCTCTCACAGAAAACTCACAAACCTTCTCTCCTCTCAATACTTTACAAGCTATTACTTAGCTTTTAGAATTCAATCAAAGAATAACATCAAAGCCTGCTCTACCACAGGCCGCTACTCCTCCATACCTCCCACACCACCACATCCTGCCTACAGCGCATTCAGGGGAAAACATCCCAAGTCAAAGCACTAGGTAACAGGAGGTAGGAGGCAAAAACCAGTGGTAGCAGTATCTATTGCTTAATTAATAATCTGAGCCTATCCTTTTTCCCTGTCTTTTTTTGAAAGTAAGAACTAAAATTCACTTGTCTCAGATCACTGAAGGCAAAAGACTTGCTATTTAATCATCCATCCAGCAGTTTAAAAAAAGAATTTAAAAAATTACAAGTAATACACTATAGGAAAGCAAACCCAAGCAATACATCCAGTTCACTCATTATCTTTAGTTACCAAAATAACCACTGAACTTGAACCACTTACCTTTGGCACACTGTTAAAAGGATCCAGGCAGTGAAAGGCAGGACTCTCCAACAACGTTAAGTACACCACTGTCTGAAACAACAGAAAAAGCCTATTTTAGTTTAAGCACTAAACTTAGTAGAAATTTAGTAGTTTTAATTCTATCAAAACCTCCTAAAAGAGGCTGAAAAGCAGGCAGCATGACTCTAACTTGATCTACCTATTTAGCAAAAATAGAATCCTTCTTCATATTTAACTTCTCAGTGAATACAAGGTCCATTTAACTACAGACCACCCCAACCATTTAGGAAAGAAAGCAACTACCAACCCAGCCATCACAACACAGACAAAAATCAGTCAATAAGCGGAATTAAAAATTCAGCCCAGTTTTAGAAAGATTACATTTGAAAAAGGCCTGTTATTTACTGTTTCCTTCAGTTTTACATTGGTCAGTTTAAGTTGCCCATAATTCCTAAAAGGGAAAAGCTGTTACATGTAGAAAACTGAGATACATCAGTAAAGGCATAGCCTGCAGTTTTGTAGGACATGACTATTTTCACCCAGGAGGCGTTCGCACACATTTGAATGTGGAATCCAGCTAGATTACTAATGCCTGTGGTTTGGGTCGGAGGGCCGGAAAACTCCATTAATGGAAATTCTGGCTAGATGTAAAGAAGAAAGGTTTCACCACAAGGGTGGCTAAGCATGGCCACATGCCCCCTGAAATGAGATGGACCTTCTTCTTGAGGGATTCTCAAATTCTCCTGGACATGGCCCCAGCTGTGGCCTTTGCTCTTCTGAAAGCTGGATGGCACCAGCCTCCAGTGGTCCCTCCCGGCCTCCATTGTCCTGTTAATTATTTCTAGCCACAAGAGCAACCTTTCAGAAGAGGCTTGAAAATGTTTAAACATTTATTTCTGTTATTTAATGATGCCTCTAACTCCATAGGATGTCTGACAAATTCAGGCAGTGTAAACCCACTAAGATGCAATTCAAAAAGAAGGAAAAAATTCTGAACATCTTCCTTCACTGCAGCCCCTAGCTCATAGGGACAACAGGTTACAACTCCTACTCAACCTGAGGCCACTCATGCACAAATGTTTCTGTTTTAAGTCCTCTCTGAACAGATTCCAATCAGTTGCCACCCTACAAAAGCACCCTACAAAGAAATTCTATTAAAAAGAGCAATTCATCCAATGATCCCATACATCATCATGAAGGGGGAAAAAAAAAAGTATTGACAAGTTTATTAAAAATATCTTACACAGATGTTTAAAAGCGGGATTTAGACTCCCAGCCATAACAACTGGAGTAACAGAACTACTAAAACCATAGTTTGTTAAACGTTTTAAGCATAAATGTATTGTTATGGGATAAAGCGTAAGACAATCCCTGCCTCTCAGCTCCCCACCTGCTTCCTGGCAGCTGCAAGAGGAGCCAGAGCATTGCTAGCTCTCCCAGAAAACACAGAAGGTCAAAAAAAAAAAAAAAAATGCAAAAGAGCAAATTACGAGGAAGCATTACTCAAACAGAAGAGTCTCCTCATCCAGTTCAGTGCCTGAATGAAGATACGTCTGTGACAGCAGAGAGAAGATGGGACTGAAGAGTGATCTACCCTCTTTCTCCTCTGCCCGGATGCTGGTTGGAACGCCCACTGCCCAACTTGGGGTTTCAGGTTTCCACAGGCACAGACCATGGTCAACCACACTGTTGTGATTTGTGCCAAGTTGGCCAATGTCAAGATGACAGATGCTCTACCCCACCTCTCGCTTCAAGGGTAGGAAGAGGAGAGATAAAGAGATTTATGAATTTAGAAAAAACTAAATTACTTTAATGAAATATTAATAATAAAATAAAAAAGAAATAATGAAACAGATACAATATATACAAAACCATATAAAGCTCCCAGGGATATGTCACAGCCAGGAACCGGGAAAGTTCCAGACTGGTCTCAGTGACAAATGGGAACCAGATTCTGGAACTCACTGATGGGAGTCGAAGGCAGATGAACTGACAGGGTCCTCCTCATTGAAGAAGAGCCGCCAACCTGACCGCCTTGATTCCTCAGCTTTTATACTGATCATGACATCCATGATTTAAGATCATCCAGTCCAACCATCAACCTAACTTTGACAGGTTTACTCAATATAGGTCACTTTGGGTCACCTGACCTGCCCACCCCTCCTCACAGGTGCAACCCCTCCATGGGGTAACCAACCAGCTCAGCTGACCCTGGTTCCACAACAACAACTGTAATGAAGAGCCTCTCTCACTGAACAGAGAGTTGGCTCTGCTCCGCCCCACACCAGGACACACACTTTATCAGTTTTCTAGCCAGTTACAGAACTTAACCGTGTTCTCACTGAAAACTGCTCTATATTTGAAACTACAAGACAGATCTCCAGTAAATGGAAAAGACATTTTAATAAAAGAAGCAACACTAAAACCCTGAGGCAGGGCAGGTCTGTTTTCCTATTGGCTGAATATTTTGTAGTAGATGTTTTTCTCCTGTCAATAATGCAAGAACGTTTTTAATAGCAAGGGAAACAAGCGGGAAAATAAAAGTAATTTTGTTTTTTGTTAAAAGATCTTATGAAGATTACTATCCTTCCCCTTCCTACCTCACAAATCATCTCCTGCCCATTACCATCCACAACTGATGCACGGTACTGAGCTTCTGACTTCTTTTGGTGGGTTTTTTTTCAGATTTGTTCTTTAAATATATACCCAACACCTTTCCTTCACAAATGCACATTCACAAATAGAACTTGCATTTGAAAGTGAGCTGAAAAACAGTACTGTTAATCATCAATACCTGAAAAACTAACCTTGTATTTATTAGTCAACTGCAGAGGAGGTACAGTTGGGGAAAATAAGAGTCCAGATTCCATCTAAATACATAACAGAAGAATGAGTCATGTGTTTATCTCAATATAACAATGCTAACTTCCTTCTGTACAGCAAGAATGGTTTTATCTGCACAGCTCAATTAACACACATTAAAAGTAACTCAGAATGTTAATGTTGATAGCACCAAGAGTTGAAGGAGGAAGATGCACAAGAAAAGCTCATTCCCACCAATACTTTGGTTGAAATAAAACTCTGTTAATCTAACAGACACATGAGCACAAAATGCAGGCTGGTCTCTGTCCTCTCCAGGTTCAATTCCATGGCATTGCAACCTCTCTTTCTGTTTTACTCCTGGTAACAATCTTTGCTGTGGAAGACCCAGAGGAAGCTTTCTGCTATAAGTCACACCAAGAGTCACAGAAGAGTAACCAGTTTCCATTGCACACCCCCACAGCCCAAAGCTTTGCCTGCACTGTTGTAACTTGCAGAGTGACTCAAACTCAGGATGGAAACCTGGACCACAAATAATTCGCTTATACTTTAAATATGTTCTTTGAAACAATCTTTCAGTTATAGAACTTAAAGATCTCTCTTCTCAAAGGGCAGTAAATGGAAAAAGTGGTTAAGGTTTGGGAGCATCTGCCCCTGGCAGAGGGTTTGCACCATAGGCAGGGTTTTCTGGTTCCTGTGCTGTGTCCTAGCAGCCAGCACTGTACATAGCTGTATTTGATAGTAAAGCCAGGATGGGGAATAACAAAATAAACTTCATCAACGTTCAAAATCCTTGAAGCACGTGGCAAACACTTACTGCACACCCAAAAGACAAACTGGCGCAATGTTAGAAAACTTGGAAAATGAAGTCAACAACTTTTTTGAAAGGCGGCAAAGCAAATGAAGGCACAGAACTGGGCGGTCATGTCCTATGGTATCAACAGTGCCCATCACTTCTATACCATCTAGTGTGATGTCCATTTGTCTTATCTCAATACTAATATCAATAGTACTGCACTAATTGCATGCAGCAGGGCTGACAAATGCCACGTTTCCCTACCACTCATCGCTGCCTTCATACCCTACGCTTACTGCGAGGTCCAGAGCAGAGGAACAGGAGATGACAACAAGGAACACGAATGGAGGAGTATAGGAATTGGACTGACACATGATTACAAATATGAAAAGGTAGAAAGACAAATTTGCCTGTTTGAACAGCAACCTCAGTCACTTTCGTTTGTTTTCAAGACCAAAGGTCCTGCAAACACAAATTTGTCCTGCATACAAATCCCACAGTAAAAAGCACATTTATATAGTCAGAAATAAAAGTTTGAACTTGATGCTTGTGAACAAGCACCAGAAGATAAATCAGTAACATCTAATAAAATAAGCACCTTCTACTTAACTGTGTAATCTTTAAAGATTACAACCTTAAGAATAAATTAGTGCTCTTGTAATGATTATATTACAAGTAACGTCCAAAGTTATTAACCACCTTTCACTTCACTAATAGCTCTAATGTGCCCCATTTTCTATTTCCCCATGGCTAAAATCCAGATTCAGCCTTACAATGACTATTTCAATGACAATTCTCTCAGGCTCTCTTCCCAATACCCGACCACCTCCTATTCAAATTCTGACATGAAATAGCTAAAATAATCTCTTTGATACTTAATATGCTAATACACAAGAATGACCTGACCACAAACCTGTACTGCACAGAGTGGGAATTTTAACTCCAATGGTAAGGCATTCAAGTGACTCTGATAACTATGATAAAATTCAACAATTGACGTATTACTGGTGACCTTCTGGAGAACAAATGAAAAGCATCACATTAATACAAATTCTCCTGTGGAGAAGATCAAGCTGGCAATCTGCCAGTTCATTACACCATCTAGCTCCACTCCAACATTAAATATTGCCTTCCTTTGTAATTGACTGAAATACTCTGGAGCAATTGCAGGTAACCACTTTGGGCTATTAAAGTATTCCATTAAGACTTCTCCATTAGGCAGATATTTCAAATGAAGTTACATCAAAATAGGCTATGTTCAAAATATTTTAACTATGCAGACAATTGGGCAAGCACAATCCAGTTCCACAGAGCAGCCGACAGATCAGCCTAAGCACTCAAAACCTCAGTGCCTGAATTTGCTTAAAGGGAAAAGAAACTCAAGTTTATTCAAGACTCCAGCATATGATTAGTATTTTAACCTCCTAGTCACATATATTCCTCACAAAATTCACTCAATGTTACCTTCTGCTAAAGCTAAGAAAATGGTTAGGTTAAAATATGCAACTATTATTTAATTTGGATAAGTTAAGGCATTAACTTAACACTACATTTTAAAACTAAGTACAGAATACAGTGAGAAAACAGAAAGCAGGACTGGACTCACACTGTATTTAAGGTTTCAAAAAGGCAGCAAATTGCAATGTTGCATTACAACGTGTATAACATTCTGAAAACAAACAAAAAAACTTAAATCCTTTCATGCTATATATTCTACACAACCAAGCTTTTTTTCTCTTAAGATTGTAGCTCCTTAACAGCAAGGAAACAAGTGAAATGGGGCAGAAGAACAGGTTCACTGCCTTGCATGCAGAAAAGCCTGCCAGGTACTTAAAACGCTGGAGAAGATTTAAGCCTGTATGCCAGCTGTGAAAATGGGCCTAGCCCATGAAGTAAAGGCAAACATCTGCGTTTAAATGGGCTTTTTTAAGCAGTCCAGGTTTGGAGCCATCACCAGAGGCCGTAAGGGTTAGCCTAAGAAATTCGGATCTCTTCTGAACAGTGCGCAGGCAGGAGGTTGTGCATCTTCTCTCTGCTTCTATCTGGTATGCAAAAGCTGTAGTACACCTCCCGGCCATGCTGTTTATATCAAAGATGAAGCGATTAGACGTGTATCATTGGTTGCTCAAACAACTTTTTCTTTTTTTCTTTTAAAAAAGCACATATACTTTGAGGGGTGGGTAAGGAGAGAAACGCAGCTAGAGAAAGCATGCAATGGTTCACACTTGAACCATATGCAATCAAAGCGGCTACGCTGACCTATATTCTCATTTAAATCCTGCAGTCAAATGCACATCCTCCGCAGATTCTGGTGTATACATGATATGTTTTCAAAAAACAAGAGGATTTTTTACATCTACTTGCACAACCACCACCTCCCAGTCTGCTCATGAAGCACAAGTAGTTCATTTTCTAAATAGTATCAATGATTAAAACAAATACTGTATTTCAAAAACCAACTTCCAGTGCCAGCTTCCTCTGTAGCTGCAATCCAAACACTAGCATATTTTTTAAATGGGAAAGAAATGAGGATTATATCCATTAGTGACTGCATCTGCTAGGAATTCTACAATATATACTGTACAGATTCATGTTCTTTTTTTAAAAGGAATCACATGCTTCTTATGTTCAGATAGAAGTTTCCTCCAAAGTCTGAGCTATTTAAAAACCTAATACTGATACCAAATTACTACCTAAACTCACTGCAATATGCAAATTTTTTAATTCCTGGCTTAAACAGGAGTTTCCATCTTGATACCTACTGATATGGACCTAATTCAAAATTGATTATGCTAAGCTGCAAACTTCCAGGGCAAGCCCTGCATGAAAAAAAACAAACACAACAACCACAAAGCAGAGCAGAGAAGCCATGAATGGGAGGCCAGGAAGCCTTCCTCCCAGCAAGGCTGAAAACCTCTTTGAGAGGACATGTAATATTGCAGCCTCAAAACAAACAAATAACCCACAACCAACAAAAACCCCCACACAATTCTCCTTTAGAGTGACAATCAAGCATCAAAATAAATGCAAGACGTGTCCAGTCACACCCTGCAAGCCGAAGAAGGCTCACTCAAAGGTACCCTGCCACCAAAATAGCCCCAGTTTTTCTAAGCAATCCCATCCAAGAGCCATTTGTTAAAGATGAAGTATTCAAAACTCCATTTTACCTCAATTCCCTTATTTTTTCTTTTCTAATTACAGTAAGGAATCAGAACTCACAATCTTTCTAATTTTCCTTATTTAAGGGTTTACAAGGTGGCTACGTAAGCGCATGTATAAATATCCCTAAAGTCCACAGAGAAGCAAAGGTCTTGATTTATGCTTAGGACAGCTTTAAACACCTCAAGATCCCTTCAAACATATGCTGAAAGACCTGAATTACCAATTATAATTGCAGATAGACAAGCAGAAATGGAACTATATGTACAGAAGCTGTTCTTAAACTTGTCTCACAGAATCTTTAAGAAAAAGAAAGTCCTAGGCTTCAACCTTAAGTAGTGATTAACTAAGCAAGCTTCTTAGGCCATGGTTTAAAAACAACATGATTATTTTGGTTTCTGTAATAGGATACCTTATTATTCAATTTGCAGATTTGATTTTTAGAAACATCTTAGCATTTGTAGCTAGATAACTTTCTTCAGCACTTTAAAATTAATATTTTGTACAAATAATTTAATAATTTATTCCACTGGAACTTCAGCCCTTTTCTGATTGATACTTTGATTTTTTGTTTGTAAAAACTGCCCAATGACAGTCTTCTCCATTAGGTAAAATCAGATCAGAATCTTTGAGAACTCAAATGGTTAACAACTCATCAGCCCAAGCAGCTCCTTCACAAATCTATTTTTATTACTGCATCTTTGCCTTTAAAATAAATAAGACCCACCAAATCATACAAGTTCCTCCAAACCTTTCTACTAGAGTCAGAGCTTTTAATTCAATACTTGTGGATTTCAGGGCTGTGAAAGATGACTACAAACAGCACATTAATATACTCTTTACAGTAATATAGTAATCTGCACATGTAAATTACTGAAAACACCCACCTCCACTGGAAAAATGCATTCACAGATACCTTTTGTAGACATGAAAACCACAGATTCTGATGAATTAGCTACCACAGAAAGAACACTAGGCAGGGACACCTGGTTACCACTCTTAGGTACAGAAAAAAGTAAATAAATTTCCCATCTACACAGATAGAGCTTTGGGGTGAGATGTAACAGAAAATAGACTGTAACAGGGGCTACAGAGAGACTAGAGATTGAGTCAAGTAAGGCAGACGTAGCCCACTGGCAATTCAAAGTTAAAGGCTGACTGCAACCCTTATTAGAGCTCCTATTTTTGTAAATTATTCATTCTTTCTTAGTCCAAAGGAAAACTTTTATGTGTGTCAATTCAACGATGTAGCTTGCCTGTGTCAGAATAGCACTGTCTGAATTCAAGATAACAGTGCCACTCCTTCTCAGTGGTAAAATATATGGATAAAGTGATGTTAAGAGGGATAGGTCAAGGTCAGTGGTTGTCTTTGGAATCTGCAGGCAGACACAGAATTGGAGGAAATGCACAGAGCAGATCCTGCCTGATCAAGGAAAACATTCTCAGAAACAACTTGAGAACTCTCAAACAGCAAAGTCTCAACTTGGTACACGATGCTGATGGAAGGAAGTCTGGTCTGAGTACTTCCCATCTGTTGTAAAAACAGTCACCACCAGCAGCTGCAGCAATCACTCCCTGTGCCTCAGCCCATTTGTTGAGGATGTTTGGGTTTTACCCTTCCTCCAGGTGCACAGCCACCAGGTATATAAGGATGCTGGAGGCATTATTGTCCAAGTAGAGTATATTATTCTGAAGACTATGCAAGCTCTGCCCTGATCTGTTCAGGCAAACTGCATCTGAAGTATGGTCAGCACAAAGGAGAGCCATCTCCCTTTGAATGGATGGCAGAAAGTGGCCACCCAGTGGCCTTCAGGTGAAGAAATCTATAATGACTTCAGCTGAGCAAGCAAGCTGAAGAAATCTCTCTCAACCATCAACAGCAGAAAGAGTAGAAATATTTACTGTTTACTCAAACCCAGTCGAATGTTGAAAAGTACAAGGCTGCAGAACTCACATAAACAACTGGAACCCATCAGTAAAATTGAGGGAGAGAAAAAAACTCAAAGACCATCACACAAAATCCCTTACCGAAACTGGAATATGCTCAAATAGCACCTGGTGCCTAAGGTTCAGTAATGCACTGATGAAAATGATCTTCCTTGGGAAGAACGAGACATTTTTGTCCCAATACATTAGTATATCAAAGGATGGGAAAAACTGGCATTCCAGATTTAAAGGTTTTTTTGGAGTCTTTTCTGATGGCCCAACTGAAGAAAAACAAATTTCATGTGGTTCAAGTATAAAACTATCATAAGTAGGGGTTCACAACTAAGAGCCAAAAGTAAGACAAACACTTTGAACTTAGAAGTGGCTTTGGTAGGTGGTACATACTAGTCAATGATGTGTGGTACCATGACTGTCCTCTTCGGACATGTCCAATGGCAGTCCCCAAAGTCAGCACCTTTAATGTGCAGATCAAAAAAACCCCACTGGATTCCTCAGATCCACAAAAAGGAACAAACGCCTGAGTTGCTAGGATCGCTACTTCCCAAGAACACAGAGTCTCCCCAGAACACCTGCTTTTTCTTCCAAGTTAATCATCAGAAACTGCTGAAGCAGTTTTTGGCTGAACTGCCCCAGAAATTTTGCTTTAGGTTGACAACAAGAAGAGAAACATTAACACAGCTTTGGTTCCACCGCAGTGTATAGCAGCCCTAGCCGCAGGCACTGCTATTATTGTTATTTGAAAGATAACTAGATATTCCAAAATCTCATAATACCCAAATAAAATTTGGCAACAGCCTACCTTCTGAGGTTTTCAGCACTGATTTTCTCCCTTTCATGTCTTGTACACATTTGATGGTGTCTTATTGTACTCATTTTAATCACGCCAATTCAGTGGCAGACTACAAATGAAAATGCAATAGAAACATTGCAGGCCCTGTAACAATAGTCAAAACAAAGATTTCCTATGGCAGCTGTCAAATTAATGACATCTCCAAAGCTATCTAAATACAGTATCTGGGCAGAAATCCAATTATGTCAATTCTGTCTGAATACCCCAAAAGAGAGTCCTACTGGGGTTAGAAATGGAAAATAATTTTAAGCGCAGATTAGCTACATAAGCAGTTCCACACTCGAAACCAGAACAAGGGAACAAAAACCTAAAGGCATGACATTTATCTGGACACAAGGGAGCAGGGAAAAAGAACTGTTAGACATCTGGCAAAAGGTCAAAGCCAATTACCTTGTCCAAATTTGCCCCCAGGATAATAGCTTCCAGGTTCACGTCTTCGAAATAAGATGTATTGACCCCAGTAATTAGAAAGATTTCTGCTTACTTCTATACCCTCCCTCTCACTTTGGGTTTTCCAAAACTACTTTTTCCCAACAAAATACTAACAGCAGTAGAAGAACATGCCAACTTCCCATAGAGACTAACTAAATTTATCTAAAACCTATATAAGAGAAAGTAATATTCTCCCTCACTTAAATATTAGGCAGCAGTAACAAATGGTATTCAGGGTTTTTATTTCAAGAGTATGATTTCTCGCTGCTTTTGCTGCTTTCCTTAAACCATTGTAACCGCTGATTTCCCTTTTGCCTCGAAAGTGCCTGTGTTACCAGTTAATTATGTGGCAATTTCAGTTTGCCGAAGCTTGCCACGGGATTCTGCTTATTTGGAGTTTTAAAACAGACAATGATTAAGGTGGGTGGACAAATTCAACAAAGAAAAAAAATTGCAAGAATTTCTGTTTTCTTTCTTTGCAGGCATACTAAAATAATTGCTTTTGAAACTCCAGATAATTACAAATTTATCTGTTTTTTAAATGAAACTATTCAAGGGACTGCTACTAAACTAAAGAAAAAACTGCATGTGCCAAATATGTAAAACAATATATATTGGTTAGTAAATATGTTCTAATGAGAAACGTTTATCTCTACTATGAATAGACAAATAAACATTTAAATAAATATAACTGAACGATGATGAAATACAGCAGACTCTGATCTAGACAAAGTTTCTAACCCTGATTAATCCAAGAAAGAACACTTTCAAAGGTAAGGATAGAACACACTGTATGTATATTGCAAGTGCTTCTGCCATCAACACAGTATCAAATTCAAGAGACAGTAAAGTATTCATTATGAATGGGCCTACATTTGGGGTTGCACACTCCAGGCTGTGCTTCTTACACCAAGACTCACACAGTTAGAGGCAGGGGGGTTGTTGCTGTCGGATAAGGTGATTTTCCCTGAGCACAGTCATAGAATGGTTTGGGTCGGAAGGGACCTTAAAGATCACGTAATTCCACCCCCCCTGCCATGGGCCGGGACACCTCCCACTAGAGCAGGCTGCTCAAAGCCCCATCCAGCCTGGCCTTGAACACCTCCAGGGATGGGGCATCCACAGCTTCTCTGGGCAACCTGTTCCAGTGCCTCACTGTCCTCAGTAAAGGATTTCTTCCTAATACCAAATCAGTAGCCCACCACAGTTTCTGATGTTAAAGCATCACTTCAAATATCAGACACAGTAATTTTAACTAAACTTGTTAATAATACACTTTACTGTGTGTATTTACTTACAATGAAAAAATACAGTTTATTTAAAATAGCTTCCAACTGAACCATGCAGTCAATGAGGCTGTCAGAAACATTTTGGCAAAGCCTAGAACAAATTTCTTCAGCTTCATATTATTATTTTTTTTTTATTTTAAGAATATATTCAAGGAATCCATTTGTTGCCAGTTCTTTATTACAGGAGATTTCATTTTTGCATTTGCTCTCTAGAACACACCGAGCACAGTACCATGAATCCTCCTTTATGTCACACAGGCACTGCAAATCCAATTACCACTCTATTAGGTCTCATTTAAATCCCATACGGTGTGACAATAAACTGAACGAAATGAGCATGAGCACGTTTTTCAACCATCTTTACAGTATGACATAGGTGGCAATCGCAGCTTAATAAAATTTCATTTACAAGGAAGGCAGCTCTGAATTTTCTCATTCTCTGTCAGTCGTTCCAGGGTGACTTGGGAAATGCCACTTGCTTCTTCCCACTCTCCCTTGAAGAAGCCAGTTTCTCATCGCTATTTCACACTTCTCAAACACCTGAGCATTCTGCTTGTGGCACAGAAGTTTGTCTTGGGGCTCAATGCTTAAAACACAGGCAAATCCTACCAACCACCACCTAGTGAATTCAACTTTTATCCAAAGGTGTCACAGTTTCTTTTTTAAAGATTTCCTGGGTAAGTAACCCTTTGACGTAGGGTAACATCGGGTTGGGAAGCAGGGAGTGGAAAGCAAAACAAAACCTCACCATTCTGAAGAGTACTGAAAAGACAACAGCATTTTAAAATAAGTTCTTATTCTATCTGGATGTAAAAAAACTATCATTACTAAAAACAGCAAAATAAATTTACACAATTTTCAAAAGCTCTGAATACTTCATCACTTCAGCGCAGTTAATTTATGGATATATTATAAATATGTGCCCCTCTACCTTCATTACAGTATTTCCCAAGCTTGTCTCACTATCCAGCAACTACTGTTTATAGATGTCCAGGTCTGCCCTTTCCTTTAGGAATTCAAAGACCCCAAAGAAAGCAAAGAATTTCTCTCATTTGTAGGAAGTTGTCACCAAATTTAAAACTCTCTCTGAAGGATGCAGAAGAGCCTTGTTGAAGAGCTGCTTCTTAATAGCTGACCTGACTAAATCATCTTCCTCAAGCAGGCTAGAAATCAAAATGTCATGCTGACATTTAAACACATGATCTGTTGTTAAAAAACAAAAGTTAGGAAAACATATGCTGTCCACTTTCAAACATATCCCCCAGACACTTTGTTGCTAAGACAGAAAGGTTCAAAGTTTCAAGGAAAGGCTTTTAAATATTTCAGTTATTCCATTCAACAATTTTAGTTATAATTTTATTAAGTTTTGTCCTTTACATGCCTAACACCAATAGCCAGTAAAACCATGAGATACAGGTAAATTCCAGGCTGAGGGAGAGAGGATGCTGATGGGAGGGACAATAATTAAGTAATTTCAAGGTTTGTACTCCAATTCTGCAATTAGAACAGGAAGATTTGGGCCAGAGCTTTCTCTTCATGGAGGAGATTATAAAGACAGTAACATTATTGATTTTCTTCCCTTTTCGCCAGGAAAGGAAACAAAAGGCGGAGGCATTTTTCCATGCATATTACTCAATCACATGGCCTTTTCTAGTGTATTTCCATGTTTTTTTTCTACGCGCTTTTTAAAATGCCTTCCCCTCTGCTTTGCCTAGGTTTTGCTCCAATTTAATTTACCTTCATCTAAAACTATGGGCAGACAACACTAAGGAACAACAGGAGCCAAAGACCACAGACCCTGAATGAACTACATCTGCAACTTTGAGCAATATAACAGACCTTAAGGAAGAGAAGCTTCACTTACAAAAATGTGAAGATGCCAGCTTGACCCAAATGTCTTTGCCTGAAAGTGAATAAGATATTAAGAGTATCATCTCTTAGTTTTTAAATCTAATAAAGAACTGAAAATACTAAATTGTACTTTTATACTTAAAAAACTTTGAAAACTCTGCTTTACTTTGAAGGAGACAGAACAATCTCCCCTCCTTTCTAAATGATTTTAATTATATTTGCTTTCATTGTACTTTACCATTCATTTCAGCAGGCTATGATAGCAAATACAGATCCTGTAACAAGAACTTGGGAAGTTACACCTCTTGAGCTGCAAAAGAGCACAAACATTCCACGTGCTTCAGAACAGAAACCCTACTGACATGAAACATAAAAGTAACAGTCTCTGAAACCCACTGTCAATTGCTAAAACATACACACAATTTTTCTTTGAAAAATGTTATAACAACCTTCCATTTAAACCAGCTATATCACAGACGCCACAAGTGCTTTCTTCTTGACAAATATAAAGTAACAGTTCCCAGTAAAACCCAAGAATTTTCAAAACTAGAGCCTAAATACAGACTATGAACATATCAAGTACTTAAATTATAGCTACTGCATTTTTAGAAGCACTAAGTACCTTAAGAAAGCAGTACAACAAGCTTCAAGTTCTTAGCACATTTGACATATGGCAGCAAAAAAATTATATTTAAAAAAAAAAAAAATCAGTCCAGGAACAGACATTCTGTGCAAACAGGATTCAAAATCCTGATGACGGTCCAACAGTCAGAAATAAACATACCACAGTGAAGCAACATCAAGGACAAAAAGCATGATGCATCATCTAGTACTGGTTCCGCCCCCTTATGGGGTACACCATTAATTCATTCCTTTGCCAAAAAACAATTTTCACCTTACATTTTACTAACTTGTAGTAAATTTACATGTGCAAACTTATTTTTTCAACTAAAATCACCTTGTCCTTCCTGCTGATGACAGGCATTAAGGATCTCAAGAAGGGTCAATCAATATTTAGCATTTCAAAATACAGATGAACAAAGCAACTCAGACCTATTTGTTTTTATTACAGCACTACCTCACTTGATGAGAAGCAAAGGAAACAGATGACAGGGGAAAAAAGCAACCCTTCAGAGCGCATACCCACCAAAATCCCCTAGTATGGGTTTTTATGCCAATTACTGACCAGTAATGAAGCTTCAAGGAAGACAGTGCTACATTTATAAACTGTAAAGCTAAGTGTTACATGCTTTGCATAAGTTATGTTTCTGAAGGCAGTTTTAGCTTTGCCACCTAAAAAAGCTGGCCAGCTTCACCACAGAAACATGACTCCTCTTTTCCTACAGAGCACAACCTGGTGGGAGCTTCAAATGAGCACCCTGGGTCTCAGAACCAAACTCAAAGCTCTCACAGAGAAATAACACCTCCATTTAATAAAGCTTCAGGTTCTTGAAGGAAGAATCACCTCAAAGGAGGGTGACATTGTTTCTTCTTCCATCTTTTTAATATACCCACAGGCAAAAACCTTCTCTTTCCTATCAATGCTCTCCCCAGAGCTGAGGCAGGAGGACTGCCTGGGCATGCTCCTTGAAGAGGAGTTATGCTGGCAAGCAGAAGAGTAAGTAATCCCACGTAAATGCCAGCTTTAAAGAGTTCTTGGTACATGCTATTCAGTCAAATTTATGATGTCAATTTAAAGAACGAGCCATCATACTAATACACACACATCCATAACCTCTGAAGGCATCTTGTGTACCTTTACTGAAAAATGGAATGAGACTGTAGGGTCCCCAAAAATCAACCACAGGACTTCTGTAATTCTCAGCAGGGCAGGATTTCCCCCACAGCTCGAAAGACTGACTCAGGCTAACTACCACCAAATGTTACAAAACAATTCTTCACTAAAAAAAAATCCCAACCCATAACGAAACAACCCCCCTCCCCCCCATCTATGGTTTCAAAGAAAACTTGCAGAACTAAAAGTATTTGTAAATCGACGGCCTGAGGGCAGCATGAGTTCAGCTTCAGGTCTACAGAACTTCTCCAAACAATAACATGTAAACGAGAGTACAAATCTACTAGGGATATGTCCTAGTTGCTAGACCATGCTTATCACATTTTCATTACTGCCGTTACCTGCAGTATCTAAATTAAAGTTTGGATCGGCGTGCAATCACATCTTAATTTTATTGCAGACACTGCAATTGCTGTCAAATTGGACACCAAATTGCTCCTCACTGGTGTCTTCGAAGACTACATCTGCTATCTGAGCTCTCCTTTTTAGTAAGTGGCTGGTAAAGACCCACACCTTGAGTACAATATGGAGTGGGAGGCTGGTGTGATAACTCACGGTCGAGCAGTGCAAAAATGGAGGGAAAAACAGGACAAGAGCAGCCAAAACCTAAGAGGAACACCACTGAAAAAAACACAGACAGATTTTATGCAATTAGCAATTCTCTGCACAGACAGGGAAGGAAAAATACATACAGAAGAGCTATGTAGAGTTTAGTTTTCTTAATTAAAATGATGACAAAACACCATTAATTTTAACATTTTTTTTTTTTTAAGTATTCAGAACAATTTCACAGAAAATACAGGTTGGCTGGTAATAGCCTAGGGGCAGATAAACGTTTTGATACACTGAAATTTCAGAGACAATAAAATTAAGGAAATTTATAAACAATAAAGGAAATGCAGAAAATCTCTACTGAGTATTACACCAAAACATCTAAGGTTTTAGCTAAGGTTTTGTATTTGACCACTTAAACGCTACTCCTGAAAGATAAAATAAAAAACTAATGAATTCGAGGCAGCCTTTCAGAAGAGGAAGAACTGGTGAGATTTTTGTTGTTAATTCTGATCCAAGTCAAAGACACAAGATGAAAAGTTTCAGCATACAGGGACAAATGTCTGACTGTGTGTTTATTCTGTGATTTTTTAAAGTTTCTTTCCAAACTTAAAGGGCAAGTGTCAAAAGGATAGGGCCAAACTCTTCTCAGTGGTGCCTGGTGACAGGACAAGGGGCAACGGACACAAGCTGGAACACAGGAAATTCCATCTCAGCATGAGGAAGAACTTCTTTACTTTGAGGGTGCCAGAGCACTGGAACAGGCTGCCCAGAGAGGTGGTGGAGTCTCCTTTTCTAAAGATATTCAAAACCTGTGTGGATGCGTTCCTGTGCAACCTGCTCTAGATGAACCTGCTTTGGCGGGGGAGTTGGACTAGATGATTTCTGAAGGTCCCTTCCAATCCCTACCATTCTGTGAGTCAATGAATCCCCCATCCTGTGTCAGTTCACACTCCTGAACATGACCTTTAACCACGCAAAGCTGCCCTGTGGCCCAGAGCAGGAACGTGCGCACCCAGATCCCAGGAGCAGCTCCTGGCCTTCCTGCTCGCCACCAGAAAGAACCACAGCTTCTTGACTTTAACCAGAAGATCCATCCTCATCAAACTGATTTATTAATTAACATAGGCTTAATGAATCAGTATGTTCCAGGAGGAAGAAAAACATTTTTCCACCAGAAGGCTGTGTGACTAAGAACATTAGAATTGTTGGTAATTATGAACACATGTAAAACTGCAGCTTTACATCACTGAATACCATCCCTTTGCCATCACATTCTTATTGCAACTGGAGTGCACAACACACGCTTTCATTCAAGGTCAGGAACAGCAATTAACTGGCACAGGGCAAGTTCAACTGAACCATGGAAATGGTCTAACACAGAGAAAACTCACAACCTTATCAAAAGTCTTGGGGTTTCATACAAATCAAAGAGCATAAAGGCTATGGGTTGGAAGCAGTTACGAACAATTACTCTATCAAGGTACAACATTTAAAAAAAATAATTTAGGGAAAGGATTTAGTGGAGTAACATGATTTCCCCTGTGAGGTCTCCCTTATTGCTACAGGAAGATAGAATTAATTTTAACAAATTCTACCAGCCAAGCAACTACTGTGGCAAAATATTAATCAAATTATCTATGTCAGAAGTGAGCTTTCTTTCCCCCTCTTTATATAGAAAGCAAGTTTCAAAATTCATGGTCTTTAATTCTGAAGAAAATTCAAAGAATTTGTGTATCTTTACATGAACACAACTAATCTTAATAAGGAACTACCTTATTAACTTGCCCTTCCCAAGGAGGAGATGTTTTTCCTAACCAAAACCTGACACAAATTCCCCAAACATCTTTTCTGCATTTAAAAAGTTTTCATGGACTACCCAGGATTAAAAATAACCCTGGTACAAATATCTCCAGTAATGCTTCCTCAGCTTTTACTAACCAACAAAAGCTTAAGAAATCTACTCATGAAGTACAATCAATACAGAACCTTTTAAGGAGACACAGCATATATAAAAATAACAGTTCAACAATACATAAGAATTAAGTTCAGGCATTAAAGCCTGAAAGAGAGGTTTAGGCACAAAAAGGGCTGGAAATGAAGGATTACAAAGAGTAACAGAGCTGCCAGTAGCAAAAGGATGCTCAGTATTTCTTAGCATCTCCCGGAATAAACACAGCATCACGTAAACTGGCACTCCTGCTGAAATTAGTGCGTATTTTGAAACATAAATTACGTCTACACCTTGCTGCATTAGGACAGCGGCTCAGAAATAGGCATGCAATCCCTCCAGCACAATTTACTTCAAAGCCTCCCCCCTCCTCTGCCTACAGAGCTCGGCAATAGATAAAATTGAGAATGTGGTTTTCATTCATTTCTTCCAGGCACTCTAAAACTCACACATGCACCTCGGAGTGGCTTGAAATCTGGCGTGCCATATGGCAGTGCATTTGTCATTTCCAGAAATATGTTGAATATGGGTTCCAGAGATATAAAGCCCCAATAAAAAAAAAAACAAAAACACACCCAACACTCCTGAAGCCAACCGATTCTGCTCAACCGCCACCAACTTCATACTACGTGCAACTGGAGAGCTTGGGCTTTGATCAGGCTTCAAAGAACCTCTTCATTTGCCCCAGAAAATAAATCTGATGCCTTAGCTTGTGGAGGCTCATTTCCCTACTGTTTTGCAACTCTGTAAAGTTATTTACCCTTGCCTTAAGTGAGACTGAAGTAGAAATAATACATCAACAGCAATACTAGAATTCTACAAACACGTTGCACTTGGAGCACAAAGTAAATGATTTACAAGCTGCAAAGTAGTGGAGAATCAGGATCAAGAATTTTATGGCTACTTCAGTGTGAACCAACTGAAGAAGAAATAATTACTTTTTCCCACTCCTGCATACAAAGTTTAATGGTGCACATTATGAACTAACATTCAAAAAAATAACAGAACAATTAGCAAACAGATTTTTTTTTTTAAAACCTGAAAAAGAAATAAGGCTCTCCTGCTGGCTGAAATAATCACACTGTCTCCAAACTCAGGAAATTAGAGTGAGATCTCAAAAAAAAAAAAAAATTGGCGGAGCTGAGCTAAACAACTTGCCGTTGCCAAAATGAGCAAGTCCTGTGATATAGGTAGAAAGCAACTAACTCATCCTTCTACCACAATGTCTGCTTTTCAGGGATGTCTGCTGTGCACTATTTGCAATCTGTGACAAAATGATCCCATTTCTTTTTCTACAAAAGAAAATGCAGATTAGCAAGCAGCAATCAAATGATGGGAACAACTTTCCTCCTAGCTTTCTTCTTTCATGGCTGGAATCACAGGTCATGGTATTTTCCGACACAGAAAAACAGACCATCATTCAACTTTTTGCTGGCACACTCAGTTTTACCTTCCTCTCTTTTCTCCTCACGTTGCCTCTTGAAACTAAGTTATCTTGGCACACATCTTTTTACCCTGAGGATGAAAATTAACGGCAATAACTCTGTTGACAAGAACTGCTTTGGGGTTGGTGCTTTGTTTTAAAACACACACAGAAATCAAGAAAAATCTTTCTCCAGAGGGGTCAATCCTAGAGTCTCTGAAGAACTTCCTGTGTGCATATTCCATAGCAAAATTTGTTTTGAAGACAGTGTATGTATACAATTTACCCAGAATCGGGAGGGGACTGGAAAGGCTGCATGAAAGTGCAGTTGATTCTGTAATCAGAGTCTAACCCAGACCTACTGCAAGGTTTCTACGTACAGGAAAGAAAACGAAGAGCATTTCCACCCTAATTGGGAGGGAATAGTTGCAATCACCTAAAACAACTTATGGCAGCAACAGCTGAGATATTTAATATAGCACAGACATTGTTCCACTATACTAATCAATCATGTTGGTCCAAGACCAGGATCCATTTGGCTGCTCCAGCTGATGAGCGTTTCAGCCATCCAGACACAAGACTACTGCATATCTGCCACTCACATCTCCTAATGATGACAGCGTATCTGCTCACTGCTGCTGGAGGCAGTGGGCTTTGAGAAAGCCAGGGTTTTTTCCCCCCGGCGTAACAAGCCCAGAGCTGCCAGCCGCTGGTGTTGCCATCTAGGGAAGCTATTCCTAGAAAAGCAAGAAAAACGTGTGGGCTGAGCTGCAAAGACTATGTAGCAGCTAAAGCAAGCAGAAGAGTCCTCCCTAATAAAAGAAGTGAAGAAAATCCCCATGTCTGCTAGGATTTAGGTTGATGAGCACATCTCTCCCCACAGCCAATACCTGGGTTTCTTAGATATATTGAGCTTGTGGGGGAAGCTGAAAAGCTGCTTTCACATGCTACAGCGAAATTCTACTGCACCCAGCAGACAAAGTGTGCTAAATTTCCTGAACATTTTAAGATTTATCACAAAGCAGAATAAAAACAACCCCCCCTGCACTTTGCAGAACTTTCTATATGCTTTGCAGGATGTATGGAAACCACCTATTGATGCTGCCAGAACATTTCAAGAACCACCAAAGTCCATGTTTGTCAGGTTCAGATCAGCTGCAAAGAAAGGAAATTCCCACACAGGAAGCCTAAATGAGAGAATGATTCCAGCATGATATACAGAGGTGTTCCTGGGTAATACAGACGAAATTTTTCTAAAGTTATTCTTACAGTAAAATCAGTTTGAAATTCAACTGTTACCATATTCTTAATTGTAGGTCTAGAACACAGAAAAGACGGCAGCTATTGAAATTGCACACACTCTGCCACCCTCCCACGCCTATCACTGCACTGGCAACAAACTATCCCAGACAGACAAAAGTATCCAGAATAGCAGTTCTCACACTGTCACAACTAAAATGCTAGAGAGACAGAACTGATTCTCAACTGTGCACGCACTTCTTTACATACGTGTTTTTTCTTGCCAAAGTCCCAAATCTAAGCCCTAGAAAAGTTAATTAAACACGTGCATAAGCGGCTTGAGTATCATAACGGAGTTGATGAAATATTTGGAAGAGTTCACCGTGTGGCTTTGAACGAGAGCAGAGGACCGAACCAGAGCTCTGCAGGTAGTAATACACTCCCTGGGGATCTGTCACTGAAATGGTAACAATCCTTTAGCTGAAGCAAAGCCAAAAGACTCAAGATGGGAAATGAAGCTATAAACAGCAAGAATGTAGAAGTTTACTTCCTGTACCCAAGATTAGCAAACTACTACAACTTTAAGGTGTGTGCCAGTAAAGCTGTTCTCCTTTTTTACTTACAGATTTAGCCTTTAAGGTATTCTCTGCACTTTTTCAAGCTCTCGCTGTGTATTTTAATTTTGTGCTTAAAGATCTTCCTGCACTCCGAGACAATTCTTATTATTTTGCTTTGATGCTTTTTTTCCTTGGATGTTTTCCAGATGAAGCTCTAAATTGAAGTTCAGCAGAAAAACGATCAGAGCGCTACATTTCAATAACAGAAGCATTGAAAACGTGGCCTTCAGTGTATTAAACTCATTGCTGGAAGCTACATATGAAAATATATTACCCACCTCAGAAAACTCTCCATTGTTATAATTTGGTCATTTCACACACCAGTGATCAATCTCAGCTGAGCACATTCTGTAAGTCCACACATAATGATAAAAAATTAGACGTACCAGAGAAAAATTAAAGCCCTTCCTTCGTGAACAAGTTTATTCACCTAGTGATTTTATATAAAAATCACTTTTCTACTGCTTTTTGGTATGAAGCTTAACAATCTGAATATATATAAGTTGTCAATTACAAGGGTCAATGACTCAGCAACCTGCATTATGTCCACTTCATAGCGAAAGCTGGTAGGCACAAAGAAACAACTTTAAAAAACAATCTTAGAAGTATGCTAAACTGAAACTTGTTGTTGTTAAAAAAAAAAAAAAGCTATATATACATTTAAAACTACTAGCTGTAAATCATTAATCCCTTGTCTAACTCTCCTTAACTTCAGGATTTCTATTCTCCAACTCCCTTTCCTTTACCTACCCTCAGAAACGTAAAAGTTTCAGATTGGTGTCGCACATAAAAGGCTCAGAATCAGCAACCATCACTGAATATATTACAGCACACCTAGAAGCTGAAAACCCCAGGCTACATTTCAACACACAAGAACAGAGCTTTTTTATAACACCAACATACCGGAGAAATATTCCTAGAACAAGAATATCCGGATACTGGAAAACAGAAAAACCTAAGTAAGATTGCTACTGGTGTTCCCCCAACTCCCTGTCGCGCTGATCCTGTGCTGGACCTCATCACACATTTCTCACTCCAGCAGCTCTCCCTCTCCCATGATATAGAGCAGATAAGCAGGAGGAAGATGCTGCATAGGAGGAAGGAAAGTACATAGTTATTTTTATACAATTCATTTTAGCCCCAAGCCAGTTCACACTGGTAAATCCTACCCCAATTTGGACCACAGTGATATTCATAAATTCAGTTCAGATTTAACGACTCATTCCCAAATACCAGGTTGAGGGATATACATAAACACGGAAAACAAAACACGGTATTAGCAGAATAAACCTTTAAGGCACCCTGTACTTACTCCCAGCCTGAGCAGATAAAGTAAGCAGCCAACCTCATTTTTGTGACTGGTGTGCAACTACATGGTTAGAATAGCGAGCCAACAAAACAAGAACAAAAATATCTTCATCCAAATCCCATTCACAGCTGTTAATTTAATGGAAAGGCTCTTTCAATGTGAAGAATACATGAGTAATAGCCTCCACAGCAACTTTTAACAGCAGACTGTTAGACAAGGGGCTTCATAACACAGCAGTTGGATGCCATTCAGCTACCTGACAGCCTCCAAGTCGCTTGGAAAAAGTGAATTAATCAGAAGATGCGTATTTCTAAGGCAACGACCGGTGCCCCTCCAGCACTGCAAATGGAGCAGAAGGGAGGGAAGAAGGCAGATTCGGATGCTTTGAAAGAGGGATTAAAGCAAGGGGCTGGCTGACTCAAGAACACATACAGCCATCACGCTCACAAAGCAGCTGCAGGAACATACAAACGTTGTATGTAACATCTCCACACGATGGTCATGCACCACGTCACGCATTTTATCCTTTCATAAATTTACAATATTATAAGATATTTTAATATTTTTCACTGAAAATTATAAAAAAGCAACATAAAACATTCAGAACTTTTCTCAATGTGAAAAAGCTTCTTTTTATGTAGTGAAAGACATTTATTGACAGAAACATGTAGGAGCCCACCTCAATACCCTAATGCAGTGCCAGAACACATTCATGGAAGAAAAATTTTAAAACAATTATACAGAATGCAAGGGTTCAATCTGTCCTCATTTCAGAAACCTCATCAACTGTATTTTTGAACATCACTTTTAACGGCAATGTTTCTGTCAAAACTTGCTCTTTCATTCTCAGATGAGTATAATCATGCCAGACAGGATACGGGTTGGGGTTTTTTTTATTTTTATTGAATTATTTTTTTAAATTGCTGTGATATTTCTGCCATATGAATGGATTACAGACAATCCAAAAACATATCCACTCACAATCACGGCTATTCCCAATCCTAACTATATACAAAACACTACAAAATGGAAAAGGGGGAAGAAAAAGACTAACAAAGCCACAAAGCAGAGATATCACCATCTGTTCAGATAACACAACAATCAAGGCATGCACCAACTAAACTAAAGCTTTTCTAGAATGAAGATATTTACAAAGTTCATAAAATAAAATGCTATTTCTGTAAGAAAGGCTGAACATGCATCCACACAACCACCGAAACTATGAATTACACTGATACCAGGTGCAAGTATTCTTATTGGGTTCTGGGGTTTTGATTGTTGTTGGGTTTGGTGGGGTTGGGTTTGTTGGGCTTTTCTTACATCTAGTAGGCACCACAATTTTAGAGGGACGGTGTCAGCAATTTAAACAATCCATTGAAATCCAGCTGCTTAACACCAGGTGTGGCGTGTTGCAAGCTGGGCACGTGCCTTACCTTCAAAAGGCTGGTCCCAGGAAAATGGGGCAGAAGTGAGAGGCAAGGGCTACTGCCAGCCAGGCCAGCAGCAGGCAAGGGGGACAAGTGGGGTGGCAGAGGGAGGTCACCGCTCCTGGCTGCCCGCGCTGCCCAGGCTGTGTCTGCCTGGGCTCACCTGCAGGAAGGATGGCTCTGCCTGAAGGTTGGGGCTTGAAAGGCAACACTTCATTTGTTTACTTTTTTTCTCTCACCTGGGGAGGATTTGAGCAGACCAGTGAACACGATCAAGTCTGTTTTAAATTCCAGGTTTTCATATTCTAAAATTAAACACCAAACTAAACCATCCCTTGTTTTTCCCATGAGGAACTAACTTCCTTTTTGCATCAACTTAAGCAGGCATTATATAAAGCACTGCCTGATACATCCCTGCTCTTTAACACCTCAGTATTGTCGTTCATTAAACAACACTGAACTACTAGCAGTCCCACTGACTTTATGGGACTGCTGATAGAGAGTAACGTAATATACAATGTAGAGGTGTAAAGTCTGCCTGTAAAAATAAGCTGGTTATGTGACACTGCAGGCAGAAGTTCAAAATGTAATTTAACATACATGTTGTGACAAGTCAAAGAATGTATTAACTAAAAAAGAGTTGACCTGCAATGTAATTGTGGTTCTTTTCTTGAAAATATGTACTTACGGTTCAGGTTCATGTTTTGTAAATAAGAGACAATCATTTCAATAGGATCACTAGCCGTACTAAGTACATGCTTGCATTTACACAGGGCCACAGCAACAGCAGGAAAAAGCTGGGACACAAAACAAAGAATGAACATTTTGGCAAAGACACGACCTTGCATCTTCCTGACATTCCAGAGAGGTAAAAGGAATATCTGAACAAAATAAATATCCAGGCTCTCCTGTCAGCAAAAGCAGAAAAGATCCTAAAGGAATACAACCATCAGTATTACAAGACAGGACTAACGGCAGAAGACACACGTTGCCGCAATAACAACATTGCACTGACTTTAATAGTTTTCTGTCATAGGAGGTCTATAACATTTCAGTTCATTACGATTCCCCATGCATCCCTTAAGAGCCTCAGAGCTCATAAAAATGATGTGTCATATTTTGATACTTGCGCTAAACACAAGCTTTGTTATTACCAGTGTTTAAACCCAATACAATCCACACAGTCCTTACTGAGATATCTGATTAAATTTCTAATATTCATGAACCAGAATTTTAATATTGAATGCTCAAAATGATTTAAGTCTTCTGATGTAACGGAACATAAGTCATTCAGTGTCAAGTGGAAGGCAGATCCTTTATTATAGCATTAATTATTTGGGATATTAGCATTAATTTCTTTCTCTATTTGAATTAAATGGAATTCAAAACAGTGTGAATTTATGAATAGTC
Organism: Arenaria interpres; assembly: GCA_013399435.1. Taxonomy (NCBI): domain Eukaryota; kingdom Metazoa; phylum Chordata; class Aves; order Charadriiformes; family Scolopacidae; genus Arenaria; species Arenaria interpres. The sequence continues at coordinate 6,535 of VXAK01011373.1, read as the reverse complement.
CACAATATAATTATTTCTATATTATCCCTGCAGCACTAGCAGAAACACTGCCTACAGACCTGAAAACGTAAAGGAAGGAGATTGATCAATTTTTCTTTTAATCTTTTTTTCTGAAAGACAGGAAAGGTGAAGCTCAGCATGTTTATACTCTAAATGGCTTACACTGTTTTTGATGTAAAATACACGTCTTTATACCTGTAAATGCCACCTACATATTTTTGTATTCGACATGCAATGATTAAAGAAAAACACATTTAAGCAAGATATACCATAGCCAATTTCTTTTACGACTGGAACAAAAACATTCTTAATTAAAAACAAAAAGCTGCAAAAATAGCAGGGACTTTACAAAATTTCAATATTTGCTGGGAAAAAATGCTAGGTCTTAACTTACATTTCCAAAGTTGCTACGTATACAGGATTTCAAGGAGTTCTGGTAGGAAAGCTTAATTGAAGATACAAACGTGATACTTTTCTCCCAGCTGCTAAATGGTACCAGTTTTCAATTCACTTATGTTACAGGTACAGCCAGACAGCATTGCTAACAAATATATTTCATAACTCTAAATAAATACATAAATACAACACCACTCATGTAAAACTGCTGTTTGTAGACCATCTGAGTCAGTTACCAGAGTGCTAGATACTGAAGGACCGTAACACAGCATAACATTCCCATACTAAACACACAAAAATCAGTATTTATCAGGTTTTTATCTGACTTTACAAGACTTCTGCAGCCTGGTTAAAGCAGAAACAGCTGTCCAACCAAAATTGCAACTTTATGAATAAACAACAGCCAAAGCTAAAAATAAGCCAAACAAACAATCTGTGCCACTGCTCCTGTTCTCAGCCCATCTAGGACAGGAATCAGCTCCCATCCATGCACTCCGCAGCAGAACTAGCATGGGGTGTTTGTCATCACTGACTGACACCACTCACACAAAATAAAAATCAATGAAAAAAGTGGCCACTTCCAACCCAAAAAATACTCAACACTTGTCCTTTCCGGTTTTGCTGAAGTTCTTACTAAAAGACTGAAAAGCATCTAAAACATACACGTGTTTAAAGCAACTGGATGAAGTCCAACTACCTTCTTTTTTCCTTCTACTAATCTAGCAAACAAACTTCCAACCTAAAATCACCAATTAAATTTTCAACAAAGACTAAATCTATTTAAAACAGAACAAACAAAAACCCAAGGGGCACTTGGTTTTCTGCCTGAACTCAAAACCAAGAAAAAGCCTACAATAAGTTTTGCTAAACCAGGTGGCAGCGTGCATTTGCAGCAGCCCAAGTCTCCTGTGGTGGAATCCAGAATCCTTGACATGTCATCATTCAAGACCTGTCAAATTTGATAACACTCCGTGTGTGTCTGGCGGGACACCATCCATTCAGGGAAATGAACATGTGATTTGTTGTCATGACAGCTATCAAAATTCAGCCCAAGAACATATCATACAGGCACGTATCTCTCCCTCTGCATTAAAAGGTTGAAAAATACTTTCCTTGTCGTCATCTGAAACATCATTAGGATGTCAACTGAGGAGTCAACTCCCTTGGAACAGCAGTAGCCCAGGATGGCACTGGGAGCCAAGTCCGACACACAACGGATGTGGGAGGAAAACAGGCGTGATGAATACACTGCTATTGTAAGAACAGGAAGGAAAAACCTTGCAGGCATGCTATGCTGAGGGTGTTCCTATTGCATTAAAACCGAGAGGTCACTCCAATCGATGCCTGGGACTCCTCTCCTCCAGCATCAGCACCAGGCTTTGCTAAACAGGAGGCTTAATTTATTGCTGTTCCTTGAAATGTTTTTAGTCCACAATGCCCTAAAGAAATTCAGAGTAATACGCCCATTTAATTCTCTGTATGCAGGGTAAGTTTTAACAGGATTTAGTGTTCCTCTTCTCTCCTAAACTTGTGAAGGGACTACTCATGAACTGCTTTATTTTACTACATAGTTAACTAAAAACTGGAGCAGTATGCTGATTGAGGCAACTTAAATTTGACAATAAGGACAGAGTTAGAAAATGCCAATATATTTAATTTACAGTTTGTATGCTTAATGAACACGACAATTCCTTTCTAAATCTTCTCACTCTGCTAGGATCTATTCTCATTTTGAAGGAAAGGTTCTAACCCAGTGTTTACTGATTTTTTAAAAATAATATAAATAGGGACAACATCATTAAATCAGAAGAGAAATGGACTAATCCTTTTTAAACAGTTTTCTTCTCTTAAAAATAAAAAGCATTTTTTTTTAAGTGCTGCACTGCTAGCAGAACCCAGAATATCACAACAGCACAAGCAGAAAGTGCCTGCTTTTGCTAACCCTCCTCCTGTTCTCCTGGAGTATCTGATGGCTTCTCCATATTTGCATGGAGCTGATTCAGTGTAACCTGTAGGAGAAGACAGCCGATGGGTGGCACTCAGCAAAAAGCAGCTTCTCACACCATAAGAGGACATGACCCAATTCACCTGCATCAGGAAGAGCATCCGCAGCCTCTCACCAAACTTCAGTATCCGCTTTCACACCCCAGTCACTTCTCCTTATGAAGGCTCCTACAAATACTCTGCTCATTTCTAGAATTCGGAAACTTTAAATAGCTCAGAAGGCCAAAATCTGCCTTTCCATTAAAGGAGTAATGATCTGATGGCCCTGACACAGCAAACGCTGTCCACACTGCTTCCACGCCTTAGACACCTGCTGAAGTGACAGAGGAAAAAAGCACCCTACCTATCAAAACAGCACAACCTGCTGAAACATGGCAGGAATGACTTATCATCTAACTATATATATTTTATTAAAATAATCTTATTGGAAATGAAGTTTTTTGTTTGGTTTTTTTTTTTTTGTTTTTTGTTTTTTTTACACCAAATGAAAAGGAGGCTGCCTGAGAAGCTTATCACCTGATTATGTAAACATACTACATATACCAGGTTCTGTGTAATAATATTTCAGCTATACTCTACACGTGGTATATCTCACTACCTGTTTTCACATCTGTTTCTACAGTCACGTGTACTCCGCAGTCAGTAACTTAGATGAGCTGAGGAAAACTGGATCAAGTTTCCTCAGCCTAGATTAAAAACACACCTGTATTGCATTTTATTTTGCATCTGTATCTTGTTATCTTTGTAAGAGAGAAGCAACTTTTTTGAGAATTCAGGTATCTACCAAGAGTCCCAGTGTGTTCACCCCACTGTCTGCTTCAAAAATAAGCAATATTAGTTAGATATCGCCATATTAACACTTGTTAATGAGATCAGGACTAAAACCATCACAAGCTTACAGAGGGGAAAAAGCCTCTAAGCCACAAAGTTTGTTTCTATGACTTTGAACAAATACTGGCTATACCAGGATGCCTAAGCTTCCACTTTAACAGATGTTTTTCTTAGCACAAGTATTTCTAAAACTTGACTGACATCGGGTTATTGTACATAGCTGCAGTAATTTAAAATGCAATGGGCTGCTATTCTCTAATCAAGATTTATTTCTCTGCGCCTGAATTCTTAAAATTTACAATACTCTATTAGTGCTTAAAAACATACACTGCCAGGCCACCTCACTGCACACAAAGTTATTTATGCTGAGTTTAAAATACGAACTCACTTCATTAATGATGAGAAACAAATCAATTTATTGTGTCACATATATTTAATGGAATATAAAAATATATATTTCATATTTCAATGCACTTCCAATTTATTCATTTCATTAGCATTTATGAAACAATTAAGAATCCTTATGATGGGGAAAACAGATTACTCCAAGAAAAAAAAAAAAAAAAAAAAAAAAAAAAGGTC
>VXAK01011372.1:0-16524 GCA_013399435.1 Arenaria interpres | reverse complement strand
TGTGTGTGTGTGTGTTGGTTTGTTGTGTTGGTAGTCTGTTGTTTTGTTTGGTTCGTTTGTTGGTTTGTTTTGTCTTGGGGTTTTTTTTGGTTGCTTTTTTTTTTGTCATTGGACTCGATGATCTCAAAGTTCCCTTCCAACCATTAATATTCTGTGATTCTATAATATATTTGACATCTTCATAAGGCTGTCAGACCTTATAAACCTGTTCAGTCTTGTTTAGAGAAACTTTGCCCCTGTTTTGCAGTTCACTGGAAAACAGAATTAATTGCCTTCAGAACTACTTTATATATATACACAGGGAGAGAGACAATTCCTTAAAGGAACATATTTATTCCTATATGTCAAAAAGAAAAGAAAAAAAAATCTTCTTACCTACAAAGCTCTTTTCCTCACTCTGTGTCATGTGTGCCATTTGCCTGGTCCCATCACCATTCATTTGTAATAAATTACTGCTTATAACAGTCAAAAGATAATATTTTTTATCTACAGAAAAGGAAAATAGTGAAATTATTCACACATTTCACTTCTTTCCTAACAGTCTATTTATTATGTGGGTTTCAGACATCATCTTGACAATAGTGGGCATGAGCCATGATCTCTCAAATCTTTTTTGTTGTTTTTCTCAGTTTAGCCACTCCTTCATGGAGAACTGCATATACTGCCACTGAGGCATATGGATGCATGTTACAGAGGGTAATGACCAACAAATTGTGTATTAACATTTCAGGATGAGTTGTGGCTTATCTCTAGAATAATCTTCCTGAATTAATCTTTAGGGATAAATTAAATGCAATTGACTTAAATCTAAGTTAATTGGACCTTGATGAATTTGGCTGGAAAATCCTGGATGTGCCTGAAGCATTGACCTTGGAGTGAAAACGTTTTCTCTCTTTTTTCCAAAATTCCATTGTCTCAATGGTTCCTTATCCTAGCTTTCTACAGTGTCATAAAAATGGGAAAATGTGAGATGTATACCAATGTGCAAAATTAAGAAAGAAAAATTCTCAAGCAGAATCTTTTGACAAAATTATTGCAATGAACATGAAACATAATTATTTAGTTACAAGCCTTTACATATAAAACCTATAAAGCTGTCCACTTAATTGTTATGCTGTGTCTTTTTTCCCCTTAGTTTCAGATATTTTAGACCTTTCTGCACATTTTTCTCGCAAGCAAATATTCCAAAGCCAAGTGTGGAGAGGTAATTTTGATTAAAAATAAGCTGTCAGTGTCATATTCACAGCACTCAGTAGTGCCGGATCGGCGGGCAAAAAAATTCCATGAATGTATGTATTTCTTTGGATGACTTTACAGCAATATCTGTACTCCTAAAATAAATAAACCCTATCTCTGAGGTCCGTCAGCAAGACCAGACACATCCACATAAACTTTGATCTTCATTTGCATCTGTGCTGCAAGTGAAGTCTCTTACTTCTATGTATACATTAGTAAATAAAATGAATCAGAGAATGTATTGTTTGGTCCTGAGAGAAAGCTTCACAGAACAATTCATGTATATATAGTTTAACTTTTCCCTCACTCCTTCAAAACAAAATAAAACAAAATTGGAAAAAACAAACCAAAGCAAAAATGTTGCACTTTCCACCCCTCTTGGAAATAGTCCAGGCCTGGGTCCATGCCATCACCAAATCATAGCTATAGATTGAGTAGGAGAGTAGAGTTATTTTTAGTCAAAACCATCATGGTCACCAACCCAAGAAACAACATGAAAGACACATCACTGCCTAAACCTGTGCCCTGGCCCAGTATAGTTTGGTGTTTGATGAAATCCATACTTGTGCAATCCTATCCACACTTTTGGACATACTTTTTGCTGGACTTTACCTTTTGAGGAGAGTTCAGACACTGTCTCAGGGAGTCTAAGCTAAGTCTAGCAGAGTCAGAATTAGCTTTCTCCATAATTTAGTGGCTTGGTAGCTAGTAAGGTGATCTTAATATGTTTCCTTACTAGTCATGTAGACTTGAATATTTTTATGTGGTTTAGGTACACTTTTCCTTGCATCAAGGATCTTCACATCTGAAAGAAAGCTGTTGAAAAAAGATTCTGAGGTATAGATCATGTCTTTATCATAATGGCATATTATTTAGAAGATCTTGCCTTTTGAAGAAACCACCTAAGTGACTGTTGACTAAGTTCTTCCTTTCATTTCAATCTCTCATTTTTAGCAACAGTCAAAACCTGCAATTTCAAATATCTATTAAATGTTTCACACAAGGCAAACTGCCTAGTAAAAATAAGTTCTCTAAAACATTTTTTAAAAAAAGTAAAGTAGATTTAAGAATATTTAAAACATATTAATGATGCATAACTGAGCCTTTATAGAAGTGCTTGCTTATGATCAGGTTAGTTATTCATTTTATATCTATCATTTTTATCCATCACATTTGAAAAGCTGTAGCAGTCCAGTGAAGTTCCCAGACTGGAAAAAAGGCAAAAATGACACCCATTTTCAAAAAGGGAAAAAAGGAAGACCTAATCAGGTCCTAACCTCAATGAAAGAACTTGTAACAAGTAAGTACAAAATTGTATGCTAAAATGATGCACTGAGCCAAGAACGGAAGTCAATTAGTTCTTGTACACTTTGGCTTCCTTAGGCATTAGCTAAGTATGTGGCTTCCCATGTGTCAGAATAGTAGATGACCCCTCTCCTGTGGCACAACTTGTTAAATATACTTTGAGTTAACTCCTTAACTCAACAAGGCAAGTGTAGTGTGCTGCACCTGGGGAGGAATAACCCCCTGCACCAGTACAGGTTGGGAGCTGACCTGCTGGAGAGCAGCTCTGNGAAGGCCAATGGCATCCTGGGGAGCATCAAGAAGATTGCGGCCAGTGGGTTGCGGGAGGTTATCCTCCCCCTCTGCTCTGCCCTGGTGAGGCCACATCTGGAGTACTGTGTCCAGTTCTGGGTTCCCCAGTTCAAGAAGGGCAGGGAACTGCTGGAGAGGGTACAGCAAAGGGCTACAAAGATGACAAGGGCACTGGAACATGTCTCTTATAAGGAAAGGCTGAGGGACTTGGGTCTTTTTAATCTGAAGAAGAGAACGCTGAGGGGGGATCTGATCAACACCTATAAATACTTAAAGGGTGAGTGCCAAGCGGATGGGGCCAATCTTTTTCCAGTGGTGTCCAGTGACAGGACAAGAGGAAACGGGCACAGACTTGAACATAAGAAGTTCCATCTAAACATGAGGAGGAACTTCTGTACTTTGAGGGTGGCAGAGCACTGGAACAGGCTGCCCAGAGAGATGGTTGAGTCTCCATCTCTGGAGACATTCAATACCCACCTGGACACGTTCCTGTGCAACCTGCTCTAGGTTTCTTTGGCAGGAGGGTTGGACTATGTGATCTCCAGAGGTCCCTTCCAACCCCATATCATTCGGTGATTCTGTGTGTAATATTGCTGTTGTGGGGATACCCCTACCGTTCCACTGTGTGACCCACGCTAGTCTTGTTATGGATATGAGAAAACCATCCAAACAAGTTATTGTGGTATTAGATGGACAACAGTGAGGTATATTTAAGATAACATATAAGCAGCAGTAACCACAGTGGTCATGATCATTATTCATTATTCTTGCTTGCATAAATGTGTAGTTAAAATATAATATAGCTATTTTATTTAACATTAAAGTGTAGAAGTCTGTTGCTATTGACACAACATAGAAAAATTGCATTAAATACACATAGAAAGATTGCATTTTATATAGTACACATTTTTGACAATGTGAATCAGTTTACATGGCTTAGATGCCTAAGAAAAATTAGACATTTTTATTTCAGTTTTTGTTGCGATGCAGTTCGCCTCTGAATTTAACCTCAAATAAGGACCAACAGGAAATCTTAATTTCCATTTCACTTACAAAGACACAGAAAAACAGACATATATGGAAACACACACAGACACAGGCATACTTAGAAGTTAGATCCTTTGAATGTGCTTTGGAGTGAAATGAAAGCCAGGTGGTATAATATAGTCTGGTTGTCAAAATACTCACTAAAGGTGTGAAAAAGCTAGTTGTGTTTCTGTTTCTTTTTTTTCCCCAAAACTGATAAATATGCATTTCTTTCAAGATTTCATCCCAAACTTTCTGATTGCCTCAACTCTAAAATATTGTGAGTAAAAAAATGTAAAAAAAAAATAAAAATCTGATTTCTTATACACTATTATTTTTGCAAGTAAGTTGCACTAGATGTGCCCTCATTTTATTTTATAGGACCTAGTGTGATGCAGTCTTGGGTAAAAGATACTGACTTTTCAAGATACTGTGTCGCCTAAAGAAATTTAAAACTATGATCTCACTTTTCCCTGAGGCATTTTAAGACTTTTTAATAAAAGTGGATTGCAGTTTTTCATTTTGTTATTAAAGCAGCTGTAGATGAAACATCTAACTTTCTTGTGTTGCCTTTGGGAATTGTGTCTGTTACACATTTCCAAAAGTTGGACTTAATGTATTGAGCTCTCTAAATTGTTTAGAAAATATCACACCAGATACTGTGTGACAAGGAGACAGGAAAAAACCACATATATACATATTTTTCACTGAAAATACTTTAGTTCTTGACATTTATTTCTTCTGTGGGAACAATACTGAACAAATCCTTAGTCGATATTTACTCTATTCCTCATTACGGAAGTTATTTATGTTTGTGGGTCAATCAGTGGAAGTCAGTCAACTTCACTTGACAGTTCCTTAAATGAAAGTGATGAGGCAAATAAATCATAAGCTTTTTAATTAAAAGATAAAATATTAAAATAGAAACATCAAGGGCCTAAGTGTTATGCCTTAGTGTACAAAGCTGTACTGACAATTATGTAAGAGACTCTGACTAAATGTTTCCTTTATTGGTAGCAACAAAATCGGTTGTGTATTAGTTATTTTAAATACTGGAAGAATGATCATCCTCATTTGGGAGATTCTAGATGAGCTCTGGAAAGGCAGATTGCAGCAGACAGTATCTTTGATTTCATTGTTTTTCATTTGTGTAGAAAGTCTGTTGAAGGTGAGAGACCAGGCCAAAATCCTCTGAAAGGAGGGAAAGGGTTTCTCACCTGCATAAGACTGTCATTTGGACTAACTAACACAAGCTAACACACAGAAAAGCAACTTTCAGGAGCAACTCAGATGTAAACTTTAAACATACGAGCAGTTTGTTTGATGATTTGTCCCTACTAAAATTCGCATTTTCTTGTCAAGTTTGCATTGGGAGAACTTGCAAGGCAAGTAGCCTCATTTTCTTGGTATGTTGTAAGTATTAATATCTCACCATTTTAAGTTAATAAAAATGATGATTTTTTTGAACCAAATACCATTTTCTGATAGTTAGGAGTTACACAATTGAGTTTCTAATTGCATAACCATGGTCCTGTAAGACATTTCAAGAAAAAATTTTTGGAGTCAGAGTGTTTGTTTTCACTTCAACTCATATATTCCATGTACAAACACTGATGAAACCCACTGTTGGATGGCCAAGACCCTGTCACAGGCCTTCTTAGGCTAACCCGTACCTACACCTTAGCATTGACTGACACATTCATTCTTCTAACTCATTCATCCACAGTGTAAAGCCTTAAACTCTTGGTTTTTGCTGGTAGCTGCAATTGTGGGGAACTTTTTCTGGTTATATACAGGATTTTGAATGTAGGTTTATTAGCTTATTGAAATGAAACTGCTGTTGGTAGCTTTGAAAGCTATAAAATTAAGATGATTTCATTGTCTTGCCAAATATACATTTACACATCTGAAACACTTTCAAATATCACAATAAATGGAGCAATAAAGCAAGACTGGAGAAAATGTTAGTCTTACTATGCTTCAATTTGTCTCCTCATGCTGGCAGTGGAACACAAAAGAGTCTTTTTCTCTTTGGCTGTGCCACAGGTCTGCTAGACATCCTCGGTCAAGTCAGTTTTCTTCTTTGGCTCCTGTTCCCCCAGCCAATGCAGATAATGATCCTGACCTCCTTTCTAAAATGCTTTGCGATCCTTGGGTGAAAAGTTCTCCCTAAAAGCTTAGTAGTTTTATTATTATATCCATTATGTAGTTACGCTATTCAAGGTCAATAGACATATATAGCTAAGCAAAAATGAGATCATATGACTGTCATTACCAGGCAGTAATTGCACTCAAAAGTAGCCAATTGAATGTTTAGTCCAATTGAACCCATATTTAGTATGGCTTCATATATAGTTGTTGAAAGTTTGATGCACTGAATCTTGAACTTTCTTTGATTACGATTCTACAGTGAGACTTCCTCAAACTTTTTAATTCATTGGCTGCTGCCCCCAAGGGATTCATATGGATTGGATAAGAAAAGAATGACATCGACAGCGTATAATAAAATTCTATCCAAGATGTCCAATATTTTTATGCCTTCAACTCTGTTATTGTGTTGGATTCTTTGAGTGATTTGTTCCAGAGTTATGGTAAAAAGGGAGGGCAAAAAGGGGCACCATTGCCTTTTGCTGCTAGACAAAGTAAAGACTTCTGAGCAATATCCATTATTCCTTACTGTAGGCTCCAATACAATGTCTTTATTTAAAAAGTTTTAGACCATTATGTGAGACTTCCAAAACTTTCATCAAATAGCTTCCTGTCAGCCAATCAGATGATCCTTCGGCATATAGTACTAATAAATAAATATCTCCTTTATTTCTATTTTGCAAAGTTCTGTAACCTGTTATATGTGTATTCCATCAGCCAATATAATGACACCTTACTGTTATATCCTCATTGCTCCTTCAGTCTTCCAGATGCTGTCATTGCTCTACTACTTCAAATACATACTACCTTCTGTCTTACTTTAGAAAGTTAATTTATTTGGTATCGGAGAAGATCCAGGAAAGCTCTTATGTAAAATCTTCAACTTAGGGTAGCAGCTGTCTAGTGCTAGCTTGATGTCCTGAACTAAGGTTTAAGGACAATAATGAGTCCTTAGGACTGACTTTCCATTCAGTTGCTCCTGTTCAACTCATCATGTGGTTCAGTCAGGACACTGTAGGAAAAAAGTAAGTTAAATGACACTCTTGGTCTAAGCTCTCAATGCATCTTCATCACATCCTAATCTATAAATTTCCACTACTTATGAAACATTTACTTTTAAAATATTTCCCTTCCAAAAAGAACACTAAGGTCTGCTTTTAAATCACAGATTTTTTTTTTCTATTCATTAGTAGTGTTTTTTATGATTTTACATTTCCATTTTTTGGACTGTAAGCATGAGATAAAAGTGAGAATCTGTTCAAACATAAAAGCAATTAGAAAGTATGTGAAGCAATAATGAACACTACTATTATACTTTACAAACTGTACAAGAATTGCACGGGTGTGTTTTGGTCCACTACTTCAGTGCCAGGCTGTCTGAAAGTTGAAGGTGGTTTACAGTGAATAAATATGTTTTACAATGGCTTTTGCATGCTTTATTCAAATGAAAATGAAAGTGCTTTTCAGTGACTTCAGTGGTAATGGGTAAGTGCAAAATTAAATGGCTACATAATTGTTGGCCTTGCAAACGAATCACCTTAACAGTCTGTAATACATTCAGTTTGTTCTGCTGCTGAAGATTAAACAGTGTATTTTAAATACAAGTGCTTTTTGAGCAAAATAGACTTTGGTCATTTAATATGCATAAAGTCATGGTAGTGCCTGATAGATTAAGAGCCCAAACCACCAACTCGTACTCAGAAGAGCCATTCTTAGCTATTCTTTGGTTTCGTGTGAACTGCTTGTTTGAACAGTATGCACCAGAATTCAGGTCTTACAAAATACTAGGAAAAAAACCCTGCAATTCCATTTTAATATTTTTATTGTATGTTTCTTTAGCCCCTTTTTTCTCTTTCAGTTTTGCTTTTCAGGACTCATTTCAATCAAGTGGAGGTGAAGAGAATTTTGCATTACTATGAAATACAGAACTGAACTGAGTAGAGACAAAATGCTCATGGTGAATATCCAGGTAACTGTATTATGTACTAGCTGAGAATCCACTAGTTATTACATTGTATATAGATTTACTGCAGCACCAAACTACAAACAACTTGATATGAAATTACAAAATGTATACTACTTGGAATAAAAGAGGTCTGTTTTTTTTGTTGTTTTTTTTGGTTTTGTTTTTTTAAAAGCTATATTTTCCCATTTAAAGCAGTAGAAATTCTGATTGCTAAGTAAGGGAGAAAACACTTTACCCTTTCTACCCTAGAGTAGAGTGTACTCTCGTGTCATTAAGTGAACAATTAGCTCCGCAAAATTTTACTATTCTTCAGGAGTGTAATTTGCAATTTATCAAACAAATTGTATTGAATTGTGTACCACCCTGTTTCAAAGATTTCAGATGCTGGGTTAACTGCTATATACTTTGATTATCAAAGAAGATTCTTTCATTTTCCTTCATTACAACCCTTGTATTAGAATCATTCACTTTTCAAAGGCTTGGTCAAGGGTGTAATTACTTGATTTCAATCTACAATATTGCACAGATACTGCAGAACTAACAGTATTGTTATCATAAAAGTTGGAGGAAAACATATTACAGTCATAAGATCTGTTTCCTACCAGTTTTAACAATATATCCATCTGTCTATCAGTGTTTTTTATTGATATGCTACTTTAAGAAATAAAAATGTTTTGAACTAAACATTTGTCATTCAGTTCTCACTAAGGACTGACTTGTATGTGAAGAATTGCTAAAGTCTTAAATATCAAGAAACTCACAGGCTGTTTCACTAGCTATCATCCCTGTGTTGTCATGTTAATATATTGGCAGAGGTATTGAAATCATAAACACACACACACACAGAAAATTCAGTGCCGGAATCTGCTTTGCAGATTCTCTTTAGGAGGTTTAATTGTAGCCTCAAGAAATTGCCCACACTACTGAAAAAATAGCAATAGTACTAATATGACTGGTACAGTCACAGCTTTTTCTGTGGCTCCAGGGAGAGCTCACACTGAAAAGGTACTTCCAGTACTCTTTCAATAAATATACACTGTGATTCCTTCACCTTTGAATTTCACAGATTCATTGGCAGGGGAAGAAGTAGGGCAGTGCCATTTCCTCAAAGGCGAATTCATTACCTAGATCTTTGTTGGCACTAAACTGGAGAACTGTTTCTGAACTTCTTTTCTTGATTGCTATCTGCAGCTTTCTATAAACAATTCTGATCTCCTCAAGTTATTTGTCCTCTTTTTTGGTAAACCATACATATGAGGATCTTCAGGGTGTCACACCAGGAAGAAAAATCAGGGGTTTCCCAAAAGATGAGAGGTCTCAAGTATCTTTGGGTATATAACACAAGACCTTTTAAAGAGGCCTGTTATACAGAAGAGTTACGAACATTCTCTTTCAAGACTTACTGCCTCAAAAAAATTTGATTAAAAGTATAGATTCAGAAGCTACATTCCCTAATAAATGAAACACAACTGTGTTGTTTCTCATTAAACTTTGAAGACCAGTGGAATGCATCATTTCATTCAATCTTGTCAGAAAGAAAACCATGTGAATTGAATGTAAGCAGAAGTCTTCTTTAATTGTAAGTTTTCCAACCAAGTGGGAAGGATATGAAAGTGAGGAAAAACTGAAAGAAAATTAAATTGCCCAGGAATATCTACTGTAATCTCAAACACATTGTTTTTCAAAGCTTTCCTATCTTGTATTACGTTTTTTGCCTCCTAGAGGAAGAAACTTTTCTTGAATTAATTTAGTTGTTTACTTTAATTTCTATCTCTTTCACTGTTTTCTTTTAAGCTGCCTTTTGAATATTCATTCTGTTATTCTACTTGAAAAATCAATGACCTCATGGAAAAGTGTCATCTAAAGATTCAGCCTCATAGCACTGCATGATAAAAAAACAGATCTTTAGCAAAATTGTAGCTTCGGTTCTGTGAAATTGCACAGGAAAGTTGCTGTGAAAATAGCTTTTTGTATGGTATTGTAAGACTTCCATCTAATATTAACAAGAGAATACAAAACCTCCTTTAATCATTGCTTACCATACACATAGTCAGGATAATGCCTCTGAATGAAACACCCATTAATTTCTAAGAGTGAGATTCACTTCACCAGCATAATGACTGAAAAATGCAATGCCAGCCTCTCAAAAACAACTTCCAGTGCTCTTAGGACTACCACATTTGAGTGACTGCTGCTCTGTTCTTGACCTGTTTCTCAAGTAAGTTAAATGCTATGTGTTAAAACAAACCGGAGCATGGGTTCTGTACTAACAGTCCCTCTTCCGTGATACTTAGAAGTGGCGAAGACATAGATTTGCATGAATACTTGTGATGGGTTGACCTTGGCTGACCATCAGATGCCCACAAAGTTGATCTCTCACTCTCCTTCACCATCAAGACACGGGAAGAAAATAATGATGAAAAGCTCATGGGTCAAGATAAGGACAGGGAGTTACACTCCCTGGAGATAGCACTGGAAGACAGCACTCACCAATTACTATCAGAGGAAAAACAGACTTGGGGAAATTTAATTTAATTTACTAGTCATTAATAACAGACTAGGATAGTGAAAAAATAAAAACAAAAGCTAAAGGCACCTTCCCTCACTCACCCTTCTTCCTGGGCTCAACTTCACTCCCGATTTCTCTACCTGCTCCCCTTTAGTGGCACAGGAAGATGAGGAATGGGGTTTGCAGTCAGTTCATCACAAATTGTCTCTGTCACTCCTTCCTCTTCGTGCTCTTTCCCTGCTTCACTGTGTGGTCACTCCCATGTGAGGTAGTCCTCACTGACTGCTGCAGCACAGATCCTTCCCAGAGGCTGCAGTGCTTCAAGAAGTTCTCCAGTGTAGATCCTTACCGCGGCATGCCATCATAGAATCACAGAATCATAGAATTGTCTAGGTTGGAAGGCACCTTTAAGATCGAGTCTAACCATTAACCTAACACTGCCAAAACCACCACTAAACCATGTCACTAAGCACCACATCTACCTCCAGGGAGACCTTATAGTGGCCTTTCAATATCTGAAAGGAGCCTAGAGGAGAGTCTGTGAGGTATTCTTTGTCAGGAAGTGTAGTAAAAGTACAAGGGGTAACAGTTTTAAAGTGAAAGAGGGGAGATTTAGATGAGATACTAGAAAGAAATTCTTTACTGTGAGGGTGGTGAGGCACTGGAACAGGTTGAGGGAGGTTATGGATGCCCCGTCCCTGAAGGTGTTCAAGGTCAGGCTGGATGGGGCTTTGAGCAACCTGCTCTAGTGGGAGGTGTCCCTGCCCATGGCAGGGGGGTTGGAACTAGATGATCTTTAAGGTCCCTTCAAACTCAAACCATTCTATGATTTATGATTCTATGCCTGTCTTTTGAATATCTCCAGGGATGGTGATTCCACCGCTTCCCTGGGCAGCCTGTTCCAATGCTTGGTAACCCTTTCAGTGAAGAATTTTTTTCCTAATATCCATCCTAAACCTTCCCTGGCAGAACTTGAGGCCACTTCCTATTGATGTTTGTTACTTGAAGAAGAGACCGACACCCACCTCTCTACAACCTCCTTTCAGGTCTCTGCTGAGCCTCCTTTTCTGCAGACTAAATAACCTGTTTCCCCAGCTGCTCCTCACAAGACTTGGTCTCCAGACCCGCCTCACCAGCCTCATTGTCCTTATCTGGACATGCTCGAGTTCCTCAATATCTTTCTTGTAGTTAGGGTCCCAAAACTGAACACAGTACTTAAGGTGAGGCCTCACCAGTGTCAAGTACAGGGGGACAATCACTTTCCTAGTCCTGCTGGACACACTATTTCTGATATAGGCTGGGATGCTATTGCCTTCTTGGTCACCTGGGAACACAGCTGGCTAATATTCAGCCAGCTGTTGACCCATACCCACAGGTCCTTTTCTGCCAGGCAGCTTTCCAGCCACTCTTTCCCAAGCCTGTAGTGCTGCATGGAGATGTGACCTGGCACTTAGCCTTGTTGAATCTGATACCATTGGTCCATCCTGTTCAGATCCCTCAATAGAGCCATTCTACCTTCAAGTAGATTGACACTTCCACCTAATCTGGTGTCATCTGCTAACTTATTAAGGGTGCTCTCAAAGAATCAAAAACTCTGTCATTTCATGACCACTATGCCCAAGATGGCCTCCAACCATCACATGCCCCCAAAGTCCTTCTCTGTTACAACCAACAGTTCTTCAGAAACAGACTGATACAGTGTGGGTCCCCCATGGGCCACAGGTCCTGCCAGAAAACCTGCTCCAGCATGGGCTCCTCTCCATGGGCCACAGGTCCTGACAGGAGCCCTGTTCTTCTTGGGCATTCCATGGGCTGCAGGTGGATACCTGATCCACCTTTAACTTCCGTGGGCTGTAGGTGGACAGCCTGCCTCACCATGGTCTTCACGACAAACTGCAGGGGAATCTCTGCTCCAGTGCCCGGAGCACCTCCTCCACCTCCTTCTTCACTGACTACAGTGTCTGCAGAGTTGTTTCTTTCACATATTCTCACTCCTCTCTCATAGCTGCTACACCACATTTTTTTTTACCCTTAAATATTTTTTTATTGTCACAAAAGCCACCACTGCAGCCCCCTTGCTATCAAAACCTTGCCATGTAAACTAAACAGAATACACCATGATAAGGCAAAAGATACACCATACTTCATTTGTGTGTACAGCCCTTATCTTCCAATCAGAGATTAGCCTTTTGAAAAGACACATTTCTACTTTACATGCACACACTCACAAAAGTCATAGCCAATTGAATCCCAAATGCTTTTGTTGGAAGCATGCTAGATTTGATGAATTTTCCTGACTTTAGGGAATAAGTCTCATAATATCTTCTCCGGACTCAGGTTGGGCTATCTAAACAATGTACTTCTGGCATCTTCAAATTCACAATTACAGATTTTGCCAAAGTTAGCATTTAATTTTGCAGGCTCCCAGTTTATACAGTATCTCAGGGCAGGGAAGAGTCACTTGCTGCAGTTGGAGCGGCAACAGCAGTGTGTGGAAGCTTTAGCTCTTATTGCAGCAGGAGACTGGAATCTTCAGCTACATAGTGAAATCAGTGCATATCTTAGTGCATATCTCGGAAAACAAATCAGTTCAGAAACACCATTTTTAAGACTTCTTCTGAATTTCATTGCATTGAAAATGTCAACAAGTTGCTGGGCTTTGTCTGAGTCAATACCAAACTTTAATTTTCCATGTATAGGAAATCCCTTTCTTTGGGCAGGTCTACCAAAATCAGTGTTAGAGAACGTAGTAATTCTCTTTTTCTCCCTGACTCCTTTCATTCTACCAGATTGAGTCTATGCTCTGATTACTGATGTATAAATGTTCTTTATTGCATTCTGGCCTCTGTTTTGTAATTTCTAATACAGACAGTTATAGTCTGTTGATACAACTACTATCTGGGATGTCAGCAAAGGTAAACAACAGTAAAAAACTAGTACTGAACATGCCGCACAATGATTTCAAGTCTAATCACTGCCATGTTGCCAAAATTAGGAACAGACTGGCCTTGAGATTATGGTAACTAAATACATAGAGAACCTCATGCTTTAACTAGCAAGTCCCAGCGCCTTCCACAGGAAATATTAGAGGGTATTTATAGTATGTTTACCTGGCCACTGGGTGTCACTGTTAATTCACTTTTAGTTTGGAACAATACCAGTTTGTTTGTTTTTTTGAATATTAATAAAGATATTGTTTCTTTAAGGAAGTTGTTAAGGCCAAGTAAGTCACCTTAAGAAAACACTAGCTAAAAGAGGTACTGAAAATCTTCGTCTGGATATCTGAACATCATGGCCCCAATACAGTTTACAGTGTAGTCAGCAATGCCATATCACACTAACCAGTTATACATACAGCATTTACCCTTTGAGATCTAAACTCAGTGCCTCATATGGTTCAAGAGATTCAGGCAGCATATGCTACTACATTTAATGTGAACTGGTCTTATGAGAAAACATTATTTTTTTTGCTGTTGGTACTTAGATGGCTTGTAGGCCTAGTATGTATGTGAACATAAAGTAATATCCAGATTGACACTCAAGAAACAGTGCAGAAATACACAGTGAATTTGTGTTTTGTAAACAGAACATTGTTCCTCTATAATAGTGTATTTAATCTATGACAAGACTCTCAATTTTAAAACTAGGACAGAGAAAAAAAAAAAGGATTCAAAACCATGCCTCACTCCTTTGTCTTTTCTTTCACTGTATTTATAGGTCTTCAAAGGTAAGTAACACTAGACATAATTTTCTTCCTTTGTGCATAGGAACTCTTGAAGGAAGAGATTTAGTCCAGATGTTTGGAGATGAGGAAGTTAGGGCCAACTAGGTCAATAGTCATTATCTCTGTAGTAAATAGTGGCTTCTCCATCAAATTATCCTAAGGAGAAGCATAAATTACTTCAGTGGAGTTATATTGCCATTTACAGATTGTTGCAAGGACAGCATCCTGCAAATGCATTTTGCAATGTGATATCGAGATTCTGCAGGATCTTTTGTGATGGATTGGAAATACTAATAGCTGTTCTATTTAAAGAAAGTATCAACAGTAATGAAGACATTTCTTAATTAGTTCAAGATGTAACAATGCAAAAATTCTTTCTTCCATTTCTGTGAGTTGCAAATGCTATCATACCTTTTATTTTTATTTATTTTTTATTGTTTAATGATGTCAGTTTTATGATAAGTAACTAATTTGAATTTAACAATCAGACAATATGCTTACAATGCAGCCAGTGATCCAACTAGAGGAAGAGTTTATGACTCAAAAGTTCTGTCCAGTTTTTGTTGAACAGACATTTTTAACAAACAGTATTATTTTAAGATTTTGCATGCTAGAAACCCTCAAGTCCACTTATGAGAGCAGATACTTTCACACAAAAGTATTTTCAAGTGTGACGCTTTCATATTTTTAGGAAGCAAACATCTTCAAAACCATGCTGTGCTAACCCAAAAATAGTTCTAAAATGTTTGTTGTAGAATATCTTCAACAAAGGACAAAGGAGGACTAAATTTTTCAGCCTGTCTGTGTGACTACTTGTATCAGTCAGGTAAATATTAGCTGCTCGGTAATCTTACCCTGTTACATCTGTATCTCTCAATTTATTTACCAACCAAAATGTTGAACAAAATGCTCTTTGCAGCAAGAAATGTCTTCACATCTGTAAGCAAGTATCCACTATCTTATGGAAGCACAGAAAACATTGATAATATTCACTGGACAGAGCTAGTCCTGTACATAAATAAATATGTGCTTCATAATTTATATAAAATGTAGGAAAAACCCCAAACCTTTACTACAAGTACAAATTAAAGAACACAATGTTAAACACAATGTTAAATAAGGGTTAAAGCATCTTGGTGTGTGACCTGGAATTCTGGGGAGACTCATTTTATCCTTGAAATCAGGTTACTGCATCCCTCCTCAGAGATCGTACAGCTCTAAGAAACGGCTGTACAGAGCAATATTACTAGTATCACTATAGGTAGCCAAACTAGCAAAATTACTGTTCTGCTAAACTATATATTAGTTTAATTCTGAAAGAGTTAGTGTGATTTCAGTGTTTTTTCACAAAGCATAAACTTTATTATGATGAGCAAAGTGATCATATTTTCTCAGACATTCTCTACTTCGAAGTCACAATTGAATGTTGTAACACATGCTTTTAGAATAACTTACGTTTCTCTTGCTATGACTGTTTAAGTTATGAACCCTTCAATGCTGAGAATATTCCTTACTATATGTACATATAATGTATTTATATATTATTATCTGAACAGAAGCTGACCAACACAGAGTCATCATGCTTTAACATCTGAAATAAATACATATATCTGAAACATACGCAATATATAATGACTGTATACGTGTACTATTAAACTACTTAATCTCTTATGTATCTGTTGGCATACACGTGCATAAACACACAGGTAGGCAAATTATTTTCTTTTTCTTTGTGTTTAATTTACTTTAGCAATCTTGTCATTTTCTTTGCTTAAGAATGTAAAGTAACATTAAAAAAACCCAAAAGCAACTACACCAGAACACCTGTTTCTATGTAAGGAAGCATGTAAAGGCATAGTGGAATGCATTACTTACACTTTACAAAGAAAAGGCTCTTCCTAACCCTCCGGGAGCCCTTTAGGCCATTGCAATGTTGGTGCACACTGTATTATCAGATTTATGTGATTCTGAGAAGACGGTCCACTTGAAGTAGCCTTTGAGCTAAAAATAAGACATTAAGTTGAAGGCAGCCACAATTTAAAGTTATTGGTGTAAGGATAATTAGGGACTGGCAGGTATCCAGTGTCATTACAAGGAGGTTGCTTCAGGGCAAAAGTAACAACTGCCTGTTTTCTGCAGTGCCACAAACACGGATCTGTCTTCTTTGCTCAAACTGGTTTTATTTTTAGCTTACATCTGCTTCCTAATATCTTGACTTTTTTCAGAGCTGTTCTTGAACTTAAACTTTTTCAGCTTTCTGTTGTTTAGTCCAAATTCCAAATGAGCTGCATTTTAAAGAGCATGAAATACATCTTTTGC
>VXAK01011371.1:0-39615 GCA_013399435.1 Arenaria interpres | reverse complement strand
TGATTTGCAGAAGGAAAAAAAGACCTACATTCTCCACTGATTTCCTTGTTGGCAGAGGGTTTCTTATTGCCATTATTTTGTGCACTGATTCTGACATCACCTCTGAACTCTCCGAGCATTTCAGTATTTCCTATTACTACTACTCTTACATAGTACCATTTTCCTGAATGGTACCTTAACAGTTTATTCTTTTCTTAGTCATTATTTCTAAATACTGCTACCATTGTAGGGTAATGATATTTTCAATTCAATTTGGCATGTTACTGTCTTTACCCTAGGAACAGGGTAAACAGCAGTATCTGACGGCAGTGCACCAAGGATGGAAATCTAGGCCTGATTCAGGAAAAGAAAGTGAAGAAAGCATACTCCAAGCTTGGTACTTTCTTTTACTCCCTCTTGCCTCGCCCCTTGCTCCCGATAATACTATACTAGAAGAGTTGTATCTGTTGTAGCTTCAAACTCCGTTTAAAAAGTGCTAGGACTGGAGCAATCAGAAGACTTTTTGGTTTTTCCAATGTGTATTCTAGACACTTTTAACTGTGAAAATCCAGATTTCTGATGCAGGGAGTGGATCTATTCAGACCATTGCAAAAATGAGGATAGTTCTGCATGACCAGACTAAGATACATCCTCATGGATTTGTTCTGAGGTCTGGACCCTAAATATTGCAGTATATTTCTTGGGCTACTACTCATCTTCCCCCAAAATCAGTGGGAGGAAAAGACTTAAAACATTTCTTGTTAGGGGCTAAGCAACTTGCAGGATGTGCCCCCCATGTACACAGAAAGTACTTGGCTTCAGTCTGTCATACATGTTATTAACTAAGAATGGAAAAAGAAGTGTAATTCAGGAAGATGTTATTTGAATAAGGGTATCAAAATTGTCTTTGAGATTTTTAGCCACATTCATGAATAGCTGAGGGCAGAATTTGGCCTTGATGTTTATCTTGTTGCTTTCTGACTGACACATCATACAACAGCAGGAAAAAAAAATGCTTTATCATATGGACAGTTCTCTATTATCATTTGACTCTGTTTTAAAATGGATCAAATTCTTCTCTACAGCACTACCACTGAAGTCAGTGGACTTATGCCAAGGATGAATTTGACCCAATATTCTTTTCAAACTGAGATTAGAGAACAAGTGAACCAGCAAAAGACAATTAAGTCAGTGATGCATTTACTATCTTGAGTACGCAAGCAATCTGAAAGCCAACATAATGCAGTTCTTATTCACTAGGCATGCAAATAAATCAACTTTAATGTCAATAAAGCCAGTAATGACAGATTTTATCACTAAGTTATAACTAAGCAATAATGACTGGGGAAAAGGCAAGTAGCTCACAGCAACTGAAGTGATTTTTTATTTTGTCCTAGGTGAAGCCAAGGGTAACTGAAAAGACTGGCCTTTACTCCCTCTATTATTAACTGCAAATCATTCTTGTCATGTTAGAAAGCAGATCATTTTTTTCCCCGAGTATTACTCACTGTTATGGTACGCCTCACCCCATGACCTCCTTCAGAGGTGCTGCTGTCCATTTCCAATTAGCCTCTGCCTATTAGTGCGGTGCAGTTTTATTTTAAGGAAATCAGGACCAAAATTATATTTCTATTTCTTCTGTAAATGTAGTTACTGATTTAGTTCATCCATCAGGTGTGATCACAGAAATCAGAGAACAAATACAGAGGCAAGCTGAGGATGATTTAACACTTCACAAGCAGCAGTCCTACACTAAATACTGTTAGACTGCTGCGGCGTTAGGCTTGCAGTGGCTGCATTTCAGTGAAGACAAAAATAAAAGTTAGAGGTGATCAGTGGCTTATTTAAAATGTTTCTAAAGTATTTGATTGAGGGGCATAATAAAAATATCTGCTAATATTCTTCTTGATGTGTAGAAGAAGGATGAAATCAGGACATAAATATTTTAAAAACAGTATTATATTAAGTAGGTAGATGATCTACTGATAATTTAAAGTCATATCGCCACTTTAAAAGCAAACAAACTTTTTCAACTGTTTACAAAATGTGGTTTATATGAGTTCGTACAATCATTTTTCTATTTCTGCATCTTAACCAAAAATAGTACGCATTTTTGGTTATATATGTAGTTGTTCTCCCTATGGGATATGTTTAACAATGCTCGATTGCTATGTTTCATTGGTTTTGGCTGACATTCAACAAATGTCTGAGCAGCTAATAATGCACTTAGTTCTGTTAGTCCACCCATCTGTCCATCACATCTGCCTGTCCTCATAAAGGCTATCATTAAGCAACATAGCATTTCTCTAACATCCTCTCTATATTCACTGTCTTCCTGAATGCCTGGAAGGTAAACAATATGTGCTCACAATTATTTTACATCTTTTCATAAGCTAAATATAAATAAGCACTTCTTTAAAAATAAGCAACAAACAAACCATTTCTTTTACCATTTTGTTAATGGCACTTTAATCCATCAAATTTACATGATTGTTAGTCAACACACAATTGAAATAGTTTGGAAACACAAGGAGAAACCTTTATTTTGTCCATAAAAGCCACACTATTAGTCACCAGACACATAGCCTCCAAAAACAGTTTCAACAAAAATAACATTAATTAAGCTGGGCATTTGGTATCTGTTTGGGACTGCATACTATGGCTGCCTGTCACTGTCCCAAGCTGCGGACCGACTGCCTTCACAAACTCTTCTAGCACCTGAGTAGCTTTAGCCACATGGCTCATAAAAGCAAAGATGCTATTGTACTAGTGTGTGTCCTTGTTCAGGCTACATCTGAAATTGACTGCAGTAACAAATGAGACACTAAATATTTGATATGTTTTCTGCATTAGCACAATGAGGAGAAAGAAAAGATAGTGGAAGGAAGAACCATGATGTCAAATTTAGCCTATGGATATTTTTCTCAGAAGGATGTAATTCCATAAAATTAACAACTAAAGTAACACTTTTTTACAACATTATAAAGTACTTTCTACTGTTCCTTGTGTGTAACCCCATCTTTTAGAGAATGTATAATACTGAGGGTAAACCAAAAATCTTTAATGAATATATGGAATATCCATCCTACAACGATAAAGTATATATTACCCAAAAAAAAGCTAGTTGTAAACTATTAATATTGTTGTTTTCCTTTTCCTTGGAGCTGGTTTGCTATAGAACCTTACTTAAGAAGATTATTTCCTATCCTAAGGAGTATTTTCAAAGCATTAAATCAAGTATCAAGTTCTCAGGATTCTAAGGTTTATAGTCGACATCACTTCAAATTGTCTAGGTGCCAGAAGAGTAATCATACCTTTGGAAAGAAAACCATGCACTTCAGAAGGAAGCCCTGTTCAAAGCCAAGTCAATACATATTTGCTGATGTCAGGGAAACAAAATATTCATAGGATATAATTTGCTTTTCTTGCATGACTGTCCTAAGACAAGGCTCTCTTCACAAGCTACCTATCCAAAGACAATCCTCCCTTAGGCAGTGTCTATTCTCCAACTGTAACATTCCATACAGAAGCATTCTGGAAGAATCCTTTTTGCCACATATCCAGCAGGAATGGTACCAAAGACACATAGTAAAACATACATTGTGCTATTAAATATGATCCCACGTGACCATTTGTGAAAGTAACCCAAACATTTGCTATTGATGCTTGAACAGCCATTCAATACTCTCACAGTTTGGGCAGTCTGTACAAATGTCCTTATCACTTATTTCCTGTAAGAAATTTCTTCTGCCCTACTCTGTGTATACGTACATGAGCTCATACATGCACACATTAACAAGAGAACTTTTAGGACACAGGAGGACATTATATGTCTGTGTATTTACTTAGTTATAGCTAAGCAAAGCTCACCAAAAAGTACTGTGCCGCTGATTGCATGATAAGTACATGCAGATGTGTTTGCACTTGCACACAAACACAAACACACATTCACTCAGAAAAAAACCCTACATGTTTGTTTGACCTGTTTTCTTGGAAATACGTGAAAGCATTCCATTGAAACAGAAAATTAGGCAACAGCTGATAAGGGTAATCCTAGGTGTAGGCTAGCTGTCTCTACCCATAGTGACAATGGCATCAGAAAGGTCATCTCTGATTTAGGATAAGTCCAAAACTGTTGTAGGTTACAATTACTCCAGTTGAAAACTCTTTATGTATGTTACCACTATTGCAGTGGGTAACTAAAGGGAATTCTGACACCCATCAGATGTAAGACAGCTGGTTGCCAAATGAGTTCCCCAGTTAAAAGCTCACCCGTGTTGTAGTTTCCTTTCCACTTTCCCCTTCAGCTGATGCATCTATAACTTACTTCTAAGACAAAGACAGTAATTATTACATTGTACATCATCATAAGATGTAAGATGAAGTGCTTTCTACCAAGCTGACACCACTAACCTTTACAATTATCTTTTTAATTCACCCCTTGTGGAGAAAATGGGCATAATAAAAAGAATTAATCACTCCATTGTCTAACATTATGCAGACAATAGTATAAGTAGAATGTTCAGGGCTCTCATTATTTCTTATTTGTTTTGGCTAAGGCCATTATCCACAAAGTACTAAGTGCTAAACAAACACAAAGAGCTGTGTACTTGGTCATTTCCTGGTCATGTTCACCTGAGATGCTTACTTGAAGGTCTTTCATTGAAAAAATGTATAATATCATTATGACAGGTATGTCATGAAAACATGAATCTAGCATGCTAGCCAAGCTCATTACTGCTGGTAAGGAGATAAATGGGAATGCTGTAGCATACAGAAAGCCTAAGAACATAAGTGTGTATTTTCCCTAGAAATTGTGGGAAAGACTGAAGAGAATGTACTTGATGGCAACTCATATGGCTATAGTAAGCCTTACTTTTCATTATTTCTGTTCTAAATTTCAAAGCATAAATTTTAGGCAACGTGCTGCAGACAAATATCAGGCACTTCTGTGGCACATCACATTCTATGGGAATTCAGATGTTATACAGCATTTGCATCCCAGTGGCACACGTTATTCAGGATCCATTAATGACACATCTTTGCTCTAACAACACTACGTTATAGAATTTATAGAAAAAAAATGTTCACTGATAAAAAACAGTTAAATAAAATTATATTTTAAAGAAATAGCAATAGCTGATTCTAAAGTGAATATTGTCATACTAAGGTAACATTCAGTATGAAATGCAATTATAGGTGTCCTCGTTTCAGCTGGGATAGAGTTAATTTTCTTACGTAGTAGCTGATAGTGCTGTGTTTTGGATTTAGGATAAGAATAATATTGATAACACACTGATGTTTTAGTTGCTACTAAGCAGTATTTACAATACGTTCAAGGACTTTTCAGCTTCTCATATTCATGGCTTCACCTGCCAACAAGAAGCCAGGGGGTGCACGAGAAATTGGGAGGGGACACAGCTGGGACAACTGACTAAAGCGGTGTTCCGTACCATATGACATCATGCTCAGAGTATAAAACTGGGGGGAAAAGAAGGAAGGGGGAGACATTTGGAGTGATGGCATTTGTCTTCCCAAGTAACTGTTACACTTGATGGAGGTGTGCTATCCTGGAGACAGCTGAAACCTGCCTGCTGACGGGAAGTAGTGAATGAATTCCTCATTTTGCTTTACTTGTGTGCATGGCTTTTGCTTTACCTGTTCAACTGTCTTTATCTCAACCCACGTGTTTCCTCACTTTTACTCTGCCGATTCTCTCCCCAGTCCCAACCAGGGGAATAAGTGAGTGGCTGTGTGGTGCTTAGTTGCTGGTTGGGGTTAAACAATGCCAACAGGCAATACAAATGTTGGGTATTGTAGAAGCAGCTAATCAGATTACAGTTAGGTCAGTGGAAAAAGCTCAGTACAACCAGAATCAGATCTGAAAAAAATGCTATGGTTTTACTTAACAGCTCTAAGCTCTTGTTTGTTTGTTCAATCTAATTATTCCACTAGTATTCTTATGAATGGTCTCGAGAAAAACACAGGATTAACCCTTCCCAAAGCACTTTGTCTGAGCAGAGATAAAACACTTTATAATATAAAAGTATTCTTTACCTTGATAACTTCACCTTGTAGTTGCTTTAAATGGAGGTTTTCCTCATATTCTTCATAGAAAATAATAAATTATGCATTATGCTACATTAACTATTGTGTCACAAATATGTGTAATTTGCCATGGTGAAACCAAGAAACTGGGACATAAAGAAAGGAGCCACATTCACTCAATTGTTTTTCATGAAAATTTTTAGTATCATTATTTCATGGAAGTTATTCCCAATTTATCTATGTGAAATTAATCTCACATCGTTTTTGTGATGAGTGTGATATTAGGAGAAACAAGTCATGGATTTAGGCCTTTAACAATGCCAGTGCAATCAGAGGAGAGGAAGACCTGAACAAACACATGGTTTAAAGGAATAAACATTTAATTATCTCAACTGTCTCAGTGCTTTACAGGAAGAGAAATTGCAATGACTGTACTTACAGGTTCAAAATCATCTCCAGCTGCACAAAAAGAAAATTCTGAGTTACTAATTGTAATTCAACTGATTTTCAATGACTGTGTGTGGGATTTTTAGGAGGATTGAGAAGACAAGAATATTGCAAGATTCCTTTGGGCTTAGGGTTTTTCTTCTCATTCTTTCTTTTTTTCTTTGTACTCTTGACTAGCCAGCCTGCTCAACAGTACATTCAGGTGTTTTCCATTTATTTTGATTATTTGAACCTATTAATTTAGAACCCGTCTTAAAGTAAAATACAAGTGTTATCATTAAATGTAAAATCTGGATTTTAACATTCATAGAACATATTAGAATAGAGAGAGCACAGAACTGTCAGTGTCTGATGAGAAGAGCGTCAAAAGAACTGGTAAGATGAAGAGAATATGACGTACACTTGAGTGGACCTTGTTACATTCACTTCTTCAATGTGCAAAATAAACAACCATAAAGGAAGGTATTTACATCTTTGAGGTCAAATACCACCACTGCCTATCTCAAGTGCAGTTAGAATGAGGAACACTGTGGGGAGAGGTAGACACCTCCAAAGATAGGTCAACACTCCTAAGGTAGAAGCCATCAATAAAACGTACTAATTCTTTAGTAACCACTGTATTCCCTTCTCTCTTCTCTGCCCTTTTTAAATTTGTTTTTGTTTCCCTTTTGCTGCAGTGTAAGTTTCTTTTAGTGGTTCTGTTGAAGGAACACAGAAAACCTTGACTGCTTCTACATTTCCAAACATATTACCAATATCTGTAACAAAGTTGAGTTATGACAACCATGAATTTCTTGCTGGGATGTTCTCATCCTAGAATGAAGCACCTCTTAAGACGCATAATTGCTCAAACAAAGACTTGGCATCCTGAAAAGCCTTCAAGGAAGCCAAATTTTATTATTTGCACTGTTCCAAGGGCAATTAGTCTTTTTCTCTTCCTTTACAGAAGAAACCTATTAAAAGAGGAAGAGGAACTGCTTTACAAGTTATATGAGCTAAAGACTTAGCAGCATGTATTATGCATGATAGCAGCAGCAGTCTTGGTGAAAGTCCAAACTTTGAATTCACCTAATATAAATTGGGTATTGAATATCAGATTGAGTAAACTGGTACTGAAAATGAAAGCCACTATGCCCTTTATCCCTTTTCAAAAGTTATGTAATGGGTACATTGAGATGAAGAAGACAGGTAACTGATGAACTCAACTCCTTGCAATGACATGACCCAGTTGTCATGTTGGTTGCCATAGAGAAGGCTGATGAATGGCTGCAGCTGGGTTATATTTTACATTGGTCCTCCAAATATACCAGGTACTGTGAAACTAGTAATAACCTCCTGAAAGATTGGTAATGTCCATTTATTCAGTTTGAAAAAAAATATTTTCTAAACATTTGGAAACTTTTCTATGCCACTTTCAGTCAGCAGATAGAAAGAATAAAAATAAATACATCATGCAAATATTATTCAAAGATAATAAAATAAAACCAGCAAAAAAAAGGACTCTAGTAATATGCCATTTTTTTCTCAGTACTGCTTCTCCTACATTCAGTTAAACTTTTTTGGATGATCTGACAAGATTATGAGTGTCATCAGCTTCAGAAGGAAAGGTCTGCTGTTTGCAGGACCAGGTCACATGAAAGAATAACCTTTTCATTACTATTTGAACATTGCCACTTCTGACAGAGATCAGATTAGGGTGGGTTGGTTGGTTTGTTTGTTTGTTTTTCTATTGTGAAAGAAGTAAATATAAATGCAAAACCATCAAAAATAGATAAATAAAATAAAAATTTAAAATAATGTAGCAATGAACATATAACATCATATAGCCATACATAAAACAATATTAAAAATATGTGTAAGATATTAAAAATATATGAAGAATTAGTATCCCCAAAGAATACTGCAGAACCACAGAAGTGTCTGGATTCCTTGGCCCTCCTTTCAGTTGAAAAGTAGTTACTTAATTTAAAATGCTAGACTTCTATTTCAGAGCAGTGGAAGGCTTTGCTAAGCCTTTTGTAGCACATATCACACACAAGCTATTTTTCTGAGCACAGGCTCAGAGGGATGTCATCTGCTGGAGTCAAAGTGTAAAGCACAAATAAGAAAACATGCTTTTGCTTCAGGTACTTTCTCTTCCCTTTTTGTCCTTCTTCATTCGGGTGGAGCTGCTTGTTCAGTTTTCCAGGTTCAGTCATGCTGTTTGATTTTCTTTTTGAAGGAGAAAAGGGCTTTGGGGCCAGAATCACTGGTATTTTTTGTGTTGATGCAAATGAGGTTAGAAGTCAGCTTAAATGTTCAGCCGGGACATTTCCCTGAATAGGAGAAACTTGAGGGAACATAGAGCTGCCAAAATTTAACAGTTCCATGCCCCTCATCTCTGACACGAAGAATAGGCCCAGTGAAGAGGGCATGATCAAAGAATTCAACCCTCATTGATTGCCCATAGAAATCTATGTTTAAAGCAAAAGGGGTTTGAGTCACAGTACTTAATTTCAAAGATAAAGCTGAGGGGGAAGCAGACATCTCATTGGTGATATTGCTTATTTGACAAGCAGATTTTACTTCTTTCTTATTTAATAAAAAAGATTACTCTAGCATGGCTACTACTTAGAAACTCTAGATTATGAGATAACTGCAACCTCATATGCTCACTGTTCACTCCTTGCAACGATCTTTATGATTCTACAATTCTTACCAATTAAAAGGTTTTTAAAATTTTGCAGATATCTGAAAAATGCATTCAATTTTGTTACCCATGGCCATGTCAAGCCCTGTTTTTTTGCCATCACCTAACTATAAGCAGGAAAGTTCATATAGAGTGGGACCTGTTCAATTTTGAGTTATAAAGTTTACATTTTAACTTTTCAAAAATAAAATTGTCTGGAAAAAATGCACCTAAAATACTGAGAAAATTCAGTTTCATATACATGTGTCACTCCACATGTACTAGAAAAGAAACTCAAGCGCATTACATAACTTTACTAGTTTGCGTCTTGCCTTTGCAATCTTCATCAGCATATACACTTTCCAAGTACAAATTCAAGATCTGCCATACAGTTCCCATTATGAAGTCTTAATGCCCCAGAGAGACTATGTTTAGCCTGTCAAATTCACCTGGAAAGCACTCAGAAATAACACTGACGACTGGCAATGTAAAACCAAAAAATAACAGCAGGGAGAAAGTCTCTGCTGTGTGTTAAATTTTGAGTTCTACTTTGTGAAGATAAGAACTATGATTTTGCAGAAGGAGAAAAAGGGAAAAAGAAAGGAAGAGAGAGAAAAAGAAAGAAAAGAAGAAAGACAGAAAAGAAGAGAGGAAGAAAGGGAGGAAGGGAGAAGAGGAGGAAGAAAGCTGAACACTGCTCATAGGTTGATTGATTGATTACGCCTTGTATGATGTTTGAGATGGTTTACACAGTTACAGGAGGCCTCAGTTTCTGTAAACTGGTTCCACTTTCATTCTGTGCTACAAAGCAAATAATTTCAGAACTGGACATGAAGGAAGTTTCTAGCACCATAAATCTTTCTGTATTTATAACAGTAACTTCATCAGACTCAAACTGTCACAGTTTTTCCTAGGAAACAATAGTCCATTTTCCTACCCCATGCTATCTAGAAGAGATGGTTACCTCATGGTTAGGTTCTACATGAGACTAACGACAAGTTCCAGATCTCAAACCTGTTTACAGATCTTTAACCAGGTGTGTAGTAGATGTACATTACTGATCAATGATTCCTTCATATCTTGTGCTGGGATGTGCTTCACAAATGTGAGAGCACGGACAACAACAACAACAAAAAAGTAACTGGATTTTTTCTATACCAGCTGACTATAACTGTCTCTTTTCTCAAAAATGTGCTGTTGAACCCCATTGCCAGTAAAAATTTAATTGAGACTAATAAATTCCTTCAAAATTTAGTTTTGAAGAATCTGGATTTTCTGTTGCAAATATTTGCAAAGTTTGCCTAACTACAGGGAATTGACAAATCCTTCAACAAAACACAGTATTTTCTTACCTTTTTCATTGCTTGATCATGCATTGTCATCATTAGTTTGCAGCAATTGCATGCTTTCAAAGAACATATTGAATAGTCAATTATTTATTCTTTTCAACTCTTTCAACATGCTGGTTGTTTGGGTTTTTTTTGTTTGAGGCAAACAATCAAGAAGCTCCATTCAAGAGGCTTTGTATTTGATTTACCTAATACTGATCTTTCAGAGTTCATCTTTCACAGCTATAATGGTATTTGCTAAATCCTCAATATATACTCCGCATACTTTCTGAAATTTCAAATGAGCAAGACTTTTGAAAATATGAATTTCGTTGTTAATGAAGATTCTATTACTAGTTTATGTAGAACTCAACAACACATAAATGGGTTTGCACTAAAAAATATTCATTTCAATAAGAAATAAAAGCAAACCTAATACAGACCAGTTGGCATTTCAGACTCATTTGTTATTTTATTTCCGTAATGCTTGTTGATTATGATAATTGATCACTCCAATAATTTCAAAGATATAATTAATTGGTAAAAGTAATTTAGTTGCCTTTTATGTGAAATATTCTTAATTAACAAAGAACATTTAAATAAATTACCATAATACTGAAGGTCACACAAATATTAGCTGCAGTTGTGCTCACTGTTGCATAGATACGTATTTCTATGTTGAGACAGAAGGATAAAATCAATTTTAATAAAGTGAAAATAATATGTTTCTTTCATTGAAATTTCACAAGCATCTTATTCTACTTGGCCTTTTAGCTAAGATCAAATCTAATGTCAGTTTAATATTAGATATGGCAATGTAATTTAATCTACTTTCTACTTTGGCAAAGCTGGCGTAACAACTTGATTTGGTCTTTCCTTTCTTCAAATACTGTTTTTTGCTGTAAACTCAGGCAAATGTGATGAGAAAGTGGCGTACCAAAGGTTAGCTGACACAATGACTCCTGAACTGTACGTACACAATGACACTGCCATAGATCTTTCTCCTGCCACCATGTCCTTGTCCAGCTTTGTAGGAATCAGGGTGCTTTCTAAGGCAACTGATAATAAAGCTTCCTCAGGCAGAGTAAGGAGACAACTTTGCGTTTTCCGCTTTCCAGGCGACAGCTGAGTCACTACTGGTGACAGCAGAAAAAATGTAGGGGGAATTGTTGCCACCTTCACTGTGTATTTAAATGAAGTTATAGTTGTTAAAGCAGTTTGCATGGACCTGAACCAACTGCCATGTTAAACACCTTAGAAAGATTTCCTTCAAGAAATTTAGGAGAAGTATCAGTTTAAGGATTCCAAAGTCAAAATGTCTAAATGGCGTACAGTAAAAGCAAAAGATTAGAGAACTTTTTGTCTAACATCTTTTCTATACACATTAAATATTAGACTTTCAAATCAAGATTAGTTTCAATTTCAACTGAAGTTGTGACCTTCTATAGCTGAAAAAAAAAAAGTGTTAGGTTGATGACAAGATTAATGATATTTACATGCCAAATGACAGAACTAAAGCTGGAGTACTGATTAAAGCTAATTAGTCAGTGTAATGCCATTTGAACCTATGTAAAATTTTATGAAATCAACAAATAGTCAGACTTTGGATATGTTCTGAATCCATAAGCAGCAAGAATGTATTTGCAAAGGTGTCATCATTATTATTTATTTGTTTGCTTATGAAGATCATTTTCTCTTCTGCTCTTTCAGTAGTTCCTCAGTGCCACTATGACTTCAGTTATAGCTGTGGAGGAAAAATATTTACGAAAAACGCCCTTGTATTACATATCCTCTTGAAAAAGAAAATAAAACTGTTCCATCAGTTCTAGAAGTAATGAAGCAACATTTCACAGGGATTAGTATCTTGACTTTGACTGAATTTGGTTCCAAGGAACGAATTTTCACTAAAGCTTTTTTCATGGTTTCTGTGCTACTTTTTCCAGGGTATCTGAAAACTTGTCTTCAGGCAGGAAAGTGACATGATCTGCCCAATTTGCTTGGCCACACAGTAACAAAAATTATTAAGAACATAATTACCTTTGACTCTGTAATCACCCTGCTAAAAATTGAAGGAAATCCATCAATAAGTTCAAAAGGGAAGGATTCATCCATGGAAAGAGTGAGTTTGTCTAAGCATGGTTTCCACAGCAAGTCAGGTTACAAACTAGTAAGAAATTTTTCAAAAGTCCTTTAAGTTTTAATTTCATGGGTTTTTTTTCGAAATCAAAGGGAATTAATACATACCTAAAAACACAAAGGCTTTGTAGCTGTGATAATCAATACAATGTAGTATATAAAAATAGCAAAATAAGCAAGGAGAATGAAAGTATTTTAATAGGCAAACAGCTAATGCTGGAAACAGACACATTTTCACTTATGCTAGCGTTTCTGTGAAACACCTCCCTTGCCAACAGATAGACAAAATATAAAGAGAAGGTGCCAGTAGCCATTCATACTTTGTGATCTGCTCCTGTGTCACTTAAATGTGTGCAAAAACTTTCATTAATATGAAGGGGGTTAATGGAAATCCTAGCTTCTGTTAGTCTTTCAGTCAAAGAGTTGCTCTGTGATTTTAAACATTTTCTACAAATATATTTCCAAAACAACAGTTGAAGCTTTGCATGTTACCAAGTAGAAATCCTGAGCGCAAGGAGTGAACGCTGCTTTGGTGGTAAACTGAATTGTCGCCTGACTCATTGCATACATCACCCTGATGTTTCAAACTTCCATATAGTGCCGTAAATACCATATTTAACTGTGCGTGCATAACCTAATCAACCACAAAAACAGTCAAATGAACTCAAAGAGGCCTTTCTGTTGCTTTTCTGTTAATGCTCTTTTATGCCTAACTGCTTTGGGTTTTGATCAAAAACAAAAATATTAAAGAACTACAAAAAAGTCTTTTTTCAAGATGGTTCTTATCTATGAAATCATTCATGGAATCCTTAGAAGGCATTTAATAGAGGAATATGAGCTATTTATCCTACCTCTTCAGAGGTTTATCAAACATTATTTTTCATGCAATGATTACATTTAGGATATTCTGCAATATTCTGCAATCCTTAAATTTGATAAAACTTCTACAAATCAGAAAGAGTTAACAGCAGTTAGGAAAAAAAAAAGAAGTCCTTAAAAACAAAATAAAACCCCATAAAATTTATACTTTGGAGTAAGGTTGTTTTGTATAGATGCCAAATAGAATTTACTCAGACTACAGAAACACCAACACAAATATTTAATGGAAAAAACTCAATGCATTCTTAGCTCACTAGTCTCACAGGAAATTAATGGTACTGGTAACTAAATAATTAGAAATGGGAATTTGTGAACATCTTTATTAACCTTATATTAATTTGCAAAATGAGAAAAGGAAATAAAATTTTGCTCCCAAAAATGCTCTGTGTATAATATACAGAATAAATTGCAGCTGTAATAAAAAAGGATCTGCTTCTCTCATTTATAAAAGACAGAGTTATAAAAACCATTATAAACCAAAAAACCATTATAAACCATTAAGTCAAAACTAAATTATTACCTTCATACGAAACCGTTCACTTTCAGTAATGATGGGCTAAACCAACAAAATTATACTTTCATAGGCTGGGGAGAAAATGTGTATTCTATTTTCAATTTTTAAAGTAATAAGAGATTAGGTAGGAAAACATATCTTCGTATCAGGAGATATGTCATTGCAGCTCTACTTCTCAAAGTTTCTTTAAAGCAGGTTTCCTTGATCTCTGTGAGGAACAGAGACCTGAGGAGAATGTTATAGCTATACGGGCTTGATCTTGCAAGCTGTCTAAGTATTGCTGCAAGAAGAGCAAAAAGTCAAATAAGCAACACTGAACACTTAGACAAATTGTGAAGCATTTATTCATACTGGTAAGCAATTAGATGTCATGTTAGAGCCAATGTTGGCTCCTGTTCGAGAAAACAGGAGAATGTGGGCTGAGATTGAAGTCAGTGGGGCTTAAGTATGCCCAGCAGGATTTCACTGAACTAAGACCTATAATAAAAATCGATTCTTAGCAAAAGGAGGTTCACAATCTGGTCTTCATTGCTTATTAATTTTGCAGGGTAAGAAGCTTCCTTAAACTGAGAGAAACTAGGACACTGTTAATCATGCAAATAAACCTCTATACCTCTGCTAAATGTGCAAGACTGAGGAGAAAGAAAAATCTTTACCATAAAGGCCAAGATAAAATCTAGAGTTCATGCACTTAAAAGGCTTACAGTGACCATATATGTACAGGAAGCTTTTTTAGGGTTTTTAGCAATTTCCACTGTCAACAGACCAAGAGGTGTTCTTGATTATGCTGAGGAAAATGGGAGTAAGGGCAGCTGTGCAGAGCAGCCTCTGAAAGAAATGCTTTCACAGTTGCTATTGAAAAGGCTGCTTCTCAAAGGCAGCTGCTCAATGCCTCATGATGTATTCAAGGCACAGCCTCCTTGCTTGGCCCATCACCCTGCTGCACCTGCTCCTCTCAGCTCACTTCACCTGAGTAGATCGTGACAAGAGTAACAAAGCGCTGTGCCCTGACATTCTACAGAAAGCTCAGCAATGCTTTCCCTACCTCCTCAGCTGTAGTACTGCAGAGCCAAGCTCCTGGTTATACACTGTATTTGCTCTGAGCATCAGGTACTAGCAATCTGTTTACCTTTCTTTCATTCCTCCCTGCTGCAACTTCTCTTTATGGCTAAGCGATTCCTGTATGAGAGGTGCCTCACTACTCCTCAGAATTTTAAGATGGTGTCAAAGATCTTTCCTCCATTACAAGTCTCAGAGGATGATATTAATATCTCACTAATTTCAGATATCTTTACATTTGGAAAAAGTAATACCAGGCAAATTACAAATGTATTTACTGGCAAATGACAACATTTATCATCAAGTTCTATTGAACAATTTCCACGACAGGAATTTACCATAGTCATTTGACTTAGAGTCCTGTGTTATCTCCGTCAGAGTTCCCCGTGATTAGATCTACCCTCCACCTTTAAAATCCCTGTTTTTATTCAGGCCACACAGTGTTCTCTCTGAAGAGTGAGTACCAGAGGCTAGAAGATGTGTCCTGAGATTTCCAAAATATCAGTAACCTTTATTCTGGTCACCTGACAAGTCCTATTTCACTTTTCATTGATTCCAGAATGTCGCTACATTGGCACATATTTATTATAATTTTTAAACACAGTAAACATTTTTAATCACTGTAAATTAGAGCAGCAAAAAGTACAAATCTATCACTCATTATAAATAAAGTTTGAAATATGTACTTTTGCTGCAAATGTTTTTCATGACCTTCAAAGCCTGTAGTCCTCTTTTCTAAATATTCTTCAATATTTGAGTTGATTAAGGAATATTTTTTTAGTTTTGTCAGTAGATTTGAATTCTTTAGAGCTGATTTCCTTTGTTTGTTCATTACACTAGTGGAAGAGCTTCCTTAGTTGTATATTAGTACATCTCTAGCAATTAGAATGAAAAGGTTGCAAAAGTTCAAAAAAGAAGACGGCTTGCTTGGAATTAGCACATGTATGATTATAATAAGTACTGAAATGTTATAAAGGAACTTTTAATTAGATATTAAATTTATTCTGCAAATCTCTGGCAACATAATTAACTGCATTTCCATAGGATTTGCTATACTGAGCACATGCAACATACATATATGCTATAGTTTGTATCATTTATTTCACAGCTTTAAGTATTAATTTTGCTACAGTTTCAATAAACTTAAACAAAACTCGGAGCAATAAAATTTGACTTGTAGTAAAATAGCCATGCAACTTGTGTCACAGGGCTCCATCAGACTTGTTTGGAGAAGGACTGTCATTCAGAATAATTTGGGCAGTAACCAAACTGCAGACACAGATCAAGACAGCAAAGCCTTAGATTTACATTTATCAAATTTATACTCTGTGAAAGATTAATTATTCTCTGGGATGCAGTTCAGAACTTCTCTGATGAAAAAATGTGTGGTGTGACATTCAGAAATGATCATGCCTTTAAAATTTCCTGTTTCAGGCTTGTACGGAGGAGATGCAGACAACTCTGGTTTATTTTTCTCACCAAGGGACCAAGAAGATTCTCCTAAACCCTTTCTGCATCAAGAAACAAGACTGGAGATTTTGCTGGGACCTAAAAACACTAGATTAAAGTGCCTGAACTTTCCAGAATATGAAGCAAGCAACCAATCTGCCTAGCTATTTTTCTGCAGCACTTTGCCATTTCTTTAGAATGCCATCGCAAATCTACATGTTTACTGTGGTATTTTATTTCATCTCTCAAAGGAAAACTGAAACCTGGGGATTTATGAGAGTAAAAAATAATTAGCAGGGAGCGTTCTATCTGGGGCTACACAGAAGACACATAAAAAGAATGAGATTATTTTCTCCCACAAATCAGGTTTTAGAGGAATCTATTATACATCCTGTCCTCTCCATTGTCTGCTGTTTTTCATCTTTACTCTTGCCCGGATACACTGTTGCCACTCTACAGATACAGAGCCTTTATTTTCAGGGATTCTGCCGTGCTCAAAGGAAAATATACAAAAATAATGGAATTCATCCCTCTAGGAAGAAAAACAGCCTGAAGGGTATTCTGCACAGACATTGCAGAAACTGCCCTCCCCATAGTGAGGACAAAATTTTTGTTGAACTTATATGAAGCATAACTCTTGATATTAAAAGTTTTGGGTTTTTTTTCAGGAACAGAGAATTAAAAATCACTGAAAAAAAATCAGGTAATACCAGGAGTCAGTTATAAAGATAATCTTCTCTCTACAGAATCCTGTATACTCAGAATAGCAGTTGTAGCATCTCAGAGCAAATAAGATTTTCAGACTTCCAACATAGGTGTTTTATTTATCATTATCATTTTCTTATTTTTTGCAGTAGTCTGAGTGTATTTGTCAAAGATTTCAGTTTTGTTATTCAGCATCTATTCTGGCAAAACTACAATGAACTGGCCATTGATTTCAAAATTACTTTATTGTGTAATTTTGGAGATTCAGAATCAGACTCAACAGTCAGAAGCAGCTGGTTGGAACAGGTGTTGCAGAAAATTATAATCCTACTTTGATTAATCCCGTGGTGTTGGGGTTTTTTTACCACCCTCCTCCAGTTATGCATGACAGGTATCCAAATAATCA
The DNA here is from genome assembly GCA_013399435.1 of Arenaria interpres. Taxonomy (NCBI): domain Eukaryota; kingdom Metazoa; phylum Chordata; class Aves; order Charadriiformes; family Scolopacidae; genus Arenaria; species Arenaria interpres. Next base: position 21,997 of record VXAK01011371.1, on the reverse strand, counting down.
AACATATAGAGTAAGTAGTAACAATCTGAGGTACTGTCAGGAGAAACATCAGGAATGACTGCAAGCATGTGAGCCAGAAGAATTTGCTTTTCAGGGAGAAGATTTTCATAAAGATTTGCATTTACTGAAAATTGCAGGTTTGTTTCTAACAGCTCAGATTTCACTGCTCATTCTCAAAACAGCTTTCACATGAACAATAATCTGAATACAAAATAAAAATTACATTAATCAATAGTGAACATGTTGTAACAGTTCAGTAAGGGAGATTAAAAGCTAGTTTAATGCAGTCTAAAGCCCCTTTTTTTTATCAGTGATATAACAAGTAAAACCACTAAGATGAAACATAGCTAAATCTTGAATGTTCTAATCTTCAGCTACTTCCAGAGTCTTAAGGTGACTAGGTACACTGGCTACTTCACTCGGTGTCAGTTTGGACCAACTTAAGACTTTATAAAGGAACCTGATTTTAAGAAAATTCAGAGATCCCACTCAATGAAAGTAGATACTTTTCAAAAACCTCACTGTATTGTCACAAAGCAGTCACAGGTCTGTGGGCTGCCTGCCACTGAAAAAGTAGGGGGACCAATTTTTATGACAACTGATAAGCATTATCTAATGCACAGTCTTAGAAACGTTTTTAAATCTTGGGGTTTTTCTCTTAGATTAGGAGGGACAGAAAAAAAGTGTTACCCACAAAAGCAGGACTCTGATTCGGTCCCCACTCTCCAGCATTACAACCAAAACCAGATATAAAGCTTTAACAACTGTAGACATCCACAAGAAGTGTCTGTAAGAAGAAACTGTACCAGCAGCACTACTGCAAATAGAAACGACAAGTGCTCATGGTTGGCAACTGCTAAGGGGCACTGAGGCACCCATCTGCCAGTCTGAAAAGATATGACTGACAGGAGGCCTACTGCCCGACAAGAGGTACACTGCCTTCCAGGGTCTAAGGTCTGAGATATTGCCAAGAGGGTACCACAACTTGTCAAGAGTGCACACTACTACCCATTGCTACTCTTTCTATGTGGGCATGAATGACATCACAAGCTGGAACTTGGGTAGAATCAAGGCAGATTACAAAACCCTAGAGGTGTAAGTGAAAAGTACTGGTACCCAAGTTATCCTTTGTTCCATTTTACCAGTTAGAGGAAGGAGTGCAACCAGAAATAGATGTATAATGCAAATCAACCTCTGGCTTTGTACCATTGGTTTGGGCTTTTATGACAATGGGACATCCTTCAGTGACTATAGCCTGTTTGGGTGGGATGGGATCCGCCTGCCTAGAACGGACGAGGGAATCTTCGGCAGCAGGCTGTCCAACTTGGCGAGACAGGCTTTAAACTGAAGGATTTGGGGGGCAGGGTCCAAAGTGGCAATGCTCACGTCATTGCAACCAACTAGGGAATAAGCCAGACCAACCAGAGAAGCAACAAATGTTCCTTTGCTGCAATCCAAGATGAGAACCAGAAGACCAACCACCTCAAGTGCATGCAGACCAATATATGCAGCTTGGGAACAAACAGGAGGAACTGGATCTCTACACCCAGTCAGAAAGTTACGATCCCATAGAAATAACTGAAACATGGTGGTATAACTCCCATGACTGAAGAATCACAATGGATGGCCATAGGCTGTTTTGTAAAGACAGTCAGGAAGAAGAGAAGGAGTCACGCTCTGTGTTAAGGAGAACCTTGAATGTCTAGAAGTCAACTACAGCAATTGTGGAAGCCCTATTGAATGCCTCTGGGTCAAGATCAGATGGGTCATCTCCAAGGGAAATCTTACAGTAGGCATGCTACTGACGTCCAAACCAAAAGGATAAGGCAAACGAAGCAATATGTTCCAGTACTTAAAGAGTGGCTACAAAGAAGATGGGAACTCCCTTTTTAGAAGGAGTCACATGGAAAAGACGAGGGGTAATGGGTATGAGTTACTTCTGGAGATACTGCAATTGGACACAAGAGGAAAATTTTTCAAAATGAGCACAATCTGCCATTGGAATAAATAAATAAAGATCAGGTTTTTTTGTAGTGTATTTTTATTTTTTAAAGAGTTCACTATTACAAATAAGAGAGCAATTAGGATTTTTTACTAAAAAAAAATGCACTTTCCAACTCAATGCCAAAAACTGCAAGAACTGTGTTCAAAGAGAAAAGCAAATGCTATTTCTATTCCCAGCAAAGGGTGAACAGGAAGAACTGGATAATACAAATAAAATTACTAAACCTAGGAAGCAGAACTGTACTTCAGTACATTTTACATTTTTACAGCACTTCATCCTGGGTGTCCTGGTCCTTTGTAGAGCTACAGCTTGTCCCTGAACCTATGCCATTTATTTTACCTTACAGTATTCCTTCAGATAAGCAGATAAGGCTCAGAGGGATTACAGCCTGGTTTGCAATGGTTTCAGGGACTTGCAATTCCAACTGAAATCAGGAGAATTAAACTGTCTTGATAAGCAAAGTGAGAACAGAAGTTAAATTAGTGTTTAAATCATCTGTCTATAATGGTAACATCAACAGAAAAGGAACTTACACAGCCCTTCACCCACATCAGGCAAAAGTTATATAAAACTGAAGGTAAAGTGTCTGTGAGAGTGAGGAGCATCAATCGGTGGGGGTATTTTTCCTCCTAGTAAAAGACACTTATGCAAGATAAGCTTCTTGACAATCAATATTTGACCTGTATCTGAAGATTTGACTCTGAGACCTGTGATTACGTACTCTTGGCAGCTTTTCATTTTAATTTTATTTATTTATTTATTTTAGTGGTTAACGGCTTTTTTGGCACCGTGTGCAGCAGTTATCCAGATGGTCATCTGTTGTAAGGTCAAGCAAAATAAACAAAAGGACTTTTATGCATTCCTTCCCTGAAAGCTAAATGGTGTCAGTACTATTCTCTCTCTCTTTATATATTAAAAAGAAAAAAAAAAAATTTTAGAATTGGAATTGTAAAATAAAACCAGAAGTCTGAGATGCTCCTGGCGAAGGTTTATTTAACCCAAGTGGGCAATCCATTTGTGCTGCTTGAAAAGCTCTGATCTAATTATACATTATATTTGAGTCCTGTATGATACTATGAAATAGCAAAACAAGGGCTTACATACTTTATTTTACTGAACTAATTTGCTCATATTATTAGCATTACAAAATAAATCGATGTTGTACTGATAACGTATTAGTCTTTCACTCTGATAGAAAGAAGAAATTTTAAAATTATATTACCTACTTTAACTGTCCAAAATGAAAGTAATTAGAATTATGTTCTATCAATACACAGGTCATTTCTTTAATCATGAAGAAGCATAGAGTACAGAGGAATTTTGCTAATTACTCTTTATCAAGCTATATTAAGATCTTACTATCTTCTCTACTTGGCCTCATACCCAACAAACTATTGAAGTCACTCTTTTTGAAGAAACCATTATATAATTATTTTGCATCAGAGAAGTAATTTATGAGATGATAAGTATTCAATTTGCCAGGACTTTTGGCATTTTGCTGAAGCTGAGTCTTTTCTACTCAAAAATATGCACTCTCATGAGAGGTAAAGGAAAATAAACAAATACCTTTTTCTCCCTATTTTTCTCAGCTAACAGATGTCCTGGACTGAAAACTGCTTCTATTGTCGTAAATATTTATCTTCCTAACATGAGGAAAAAGAACTGTATAGCAGAATAACTAATAAAAAAAGTCATTGTCATGTATAATCTACACTTTGCAAACGGCAGGCTGCCTTCATATGCCGGGTGTTGACCTGGAATCAGAGATGAGTTCTATCAAGTAAAGGAAATTAAGCGTGTAATTTCCTTCTCAGCTTAATGTCATCTATATCCAACACACTGTGTTACCACTCTCAGCCTCTTCGGTTTCTCCCTATCCCCTCTGCTAATATTCATATTTTTGAGACTAGAGGGTGAGCTCCTTTAGGAAGCTGATCCTGCTCAAAACTAACTGCCAAGAATAAATAAATAGTGCCACAGGAAAAGAAGCTTATTATGTTTTATTGGTGAATTACCACAACATCACCATAATACAGTTAATATTTAAATTAGGCAGGTTTTGCTTTAAGAATCATAAATTACAACCTGAAATGTATATGTCCTTCATGTGACTAGCAGGAGAATGACCACTGGTAAGTTCAGCATTTCTGTAAACACATAAATATAATTTTTACGCTTTGACTGTATTTAAAGACACTGCAGATTAAGCATTGAAATTGTGAAATAAGATCACAGCTGTTCTGTTAATTAACTATTCCGATAAAATAATATTTACAATATTACAGTAAAGTTTAAAGTTCTTATGCAGATTTCAAATGTGTGTTCTAAACAACGTTTCTTCAAACTCCGACTAAATCCATTGATGCATTATGCATTTCATTGAGCAACAGTAAAATTTACTGGGACTTTCTTAATGGAACTGTTTGGTATCAAAATCCTATTGTAAAATTATTTCCAAAATGCAGCAAAGAAATCTGTTCCACAGACATTTGAAATAACCTGTTTTCATCTACTAATCAATTTTTCCCTGAACACACCTTCTAAATTCATTCAGAGGATCAAGAAGTAGAACTTCTATTGCTGTTTTTCAGTTTTCGGCATTTTTTTTTAGTATTACACCTTTCAACCTAGCTTCCCTGTTTTCCAGAGGAAAGAATTTGAACTGAGATACAAAATATCTTCTCAAAGCATTTCCTTGCATCTATTAAAGTAAATGTTAATTTATAAAAAAATCTGTATCTATGATGATATGTAGGTTAAATTTCAGGTAAAGGTCCTGTGCAGTTTCGAGTTGGGTATGATTCTAAAATGGAAGGATGAAGGAGTAACTAAAAAAGCTGAGTATTTCCTGTTTTAAGATGAAGTGTAAAATGCTTGAAGCTTTATCAGTATGAAAAATGTTTAATTTGTTTGCCTTTAATCTATGTTTGAGAATACTGTAAAAAGCAATTAGTATTGGCGTTTGCCTTCCCTGAAACAATATGTACTTTTGGATTTATTTAAGTCCTTTTATGGAATTTTTTTCATCAATTTAGTAACTAATATTTCTTCAGGACCAAGATAAGGAGACCTCAGGAGCTCTAGTAAAACATTTCTGCATGCTAAATTTTTAAACATAATTTAGTGAGAGCTTCGATAAAAAATATGCCAACCACTTTTTCAAATAAGGAACATTCATATGTAAATGGACTTAGGATGTTTTCTGCTAACAGTACTGGTTAGCAGATGTTATACACACATTTTTTTATAAACTTCTCTGTTATCTGGATATAGCATTCTATATATTAAAATTATGTTAATTTCTATTGAAGAAGGATTAAAAAAAAACATGTACGAAAGTGTTCTATGTGCATGTTTATATGTATTGATTATATATATGTAATTGGACACAGAATAATAAACAGTTCTATGCTGGTAATTCTAACAGTTCTTGAAAGCCACTCTCCCTGGAATTGAGATCACTTTTTCAGTTAAAGATATTATGCTATCATCTGCCATGTACAAAAGTATTGGTCATCAAATAATTTTTATATATATGTTAATGAAAGGACTCCAGCCATATTTCAGGGCATCTTAAAAGACCACATAGCAAGCATAACAGATAAATCTAGAAAAATATTATTCTCTGTTCCTCCTGTGATGTCATCTGAACTGACTCCTACCACCAACAAGTTGGGATGTTTTCTTTTTATTCCAGGCATGACACGGACACCTGAAGAGTGAGTTCCTCTCAAGAACAATGGAGCGTATGTACCGCTCATACTGGCGCCTGGACTTTGAGCCTGTGGCTGGAAAGAAACAGTCACACAAATGCCTGACACCAAATGCATGACACCAAACTCAGTAGTTTCACTCCTTCTTTTGAACCATAAGTGTCTACCAAATTTTATCACATCATGTGTCCTTGTCAGCATTTTGATTCAGAACTGGAGATATTTCAAGCTCTGAAAATGTATAAGCAAAACACATCTAGCTACCTCTGAACTGTTTCCCTCCTGTTTTATAGGATAACGTGAAAATAGATATGAGGGCTCCAGCTGGATATTGCAAAATTTGACCAGGAATAGCAATGGGCATTCTTAATAGTGGAATCTTCCCTAGGCCTTATACACTCTCTTACTTAGTCTCCAAAAGATGGGACTGTAGAATTAGGTATCAGGAGCAACTGTTCTGGCAAGAGATTTTTTCTCCTTATGAGACAATGCTGCAGTTGCAAGCCATGAAGTTCCCTTTAAAAAGCCTGTGAGTTTTAAAATGTTTCATTCTCCATTTGCAAGGTTTTCCAGTCCCTTACAAGACTGCTCATTTTCTCAATATTTGTGACAGATTAGGTCAGTTGTGAGACAAAGTATGTGAAGGGAATCTTTTCACAAGGGTAGAAATTTAGATGAGTGCATCTCAGGGGCACATAGTTCTTTTTTGTTTTGTTTTGTTTTGTTTTGAAGAGTAGGATTAGTTAACACTTTTTAATGTTACATACAGTGATAGTGATTCCTAATGTTCAGCTAAATATTTTATACTGGCATAACAAGTGAGGTTGTTTTGATAATAGACTAAGATAGAAGAACAGAGCTAGATAAAACAGTGGTTTGTTTTACTGTAGAAGTGTAAAAATGCAATCACCACTGCTGGGCTTTTCTAAACACCAGAGGAATTGGCAGTGATACATACCTGTTAGACGGGAAGCTGTTACTTTAAAACGAGCATTCCTATTCCTTGCAACACTTATGTTTAATTAGATTCACAGAGTCCCTGAGTTTAAAGACAAAAGGAAATCTTTTGGCCATCTAATCTGACTTAATATACATAGCAGAGATCCCTAAATTTCTCCGCTTTAACTTGTACTTCACTAATATCTATCTTCTACAAAGACTGATAGTCTTGAACTGAAATCCTCAAGAGACAGTGAATTCAGTATTCATTTTGGTAGTGTGTTCCAGGAGTTAATCAACTCTCCTCATTTTTAGTTTCAATTTGTCTGGCCTGATCTATTGAAAATTGTTATGTTTTCTCCTGTTAGGCTAGAGGGTCCTTTGATATTCAATTTTCTCCCCCACGCTTACACACTGTAATCATGTCAACTCTCACAATTCTTTTCAATAAGCTACACAGACTGATCTGGTCATATCTCTTGCTGTCAAATATTTTTGTTAATTCTCTGTATTTCTGCTGGTGTCTCTACTTTAAAATGCAAACATCAGTACTACATAAAGCATTTCACTATAAGCTTACCCATCTACGAGGATGTTCCTATCCATCCCTTCTCACTAGGTTCTCTTTAACCTCCAACATGCCATTATTCCTTTTTGTTACAGCTTCATTTTGGGAGCTACTGTTGAATTGCCTGCCCACTATGAATCTGAACACTCTCCGAACTACTATTTTCCAGGATGCAAGAGATGTGCTTTATATTTCTTATCGTTAGGCATACAACTTTAGTTATTTCAGTTGATCAAATTTTTCATTTTCACTTTATTTTGTATGTCATTGTGTCAATCTTTAAGTCAGTAAAAGTTGTTATCACTATGAGTTGTTGTGTTATATATGTTCTATATGTTGTTGTTGTATATACAAACACATCTTTAGGTTGCATCTGGAAAGATCCCAAATGACACTTAATTTTGAGATCTATCAGCTAATTCTTAATCTATTTAACTTGGGTTTTTTTACTGATATTGTAAGGGTTTCTACTTTCCATAAGAAAAGTGTTCTTTCTTCATAAGAGTGATGAGATGGTATTCCAAACATAATCATGAGCTTCACAAAAGCTTTAGAACTATATCTAAAAGAGGTCTTAGGTGATGACAGCAGAGCATAGAACGAATTAAAAGGACTACAGTAAAAAATACCTGCCTGTTTACATGGCTACCCATGTGAGCACAGAGGTGCCTAATTATTACTTGACTTTAAAGTCATATACTCCTTATCGTTCCACTTTGTCATAAGCCTAGTATTGTGTCGGTATGAGCAGCTGAGCATTTTTTATAGCTAAACCTCCTTGAGACCTAAAAATGAGTGTAGATTAATCTCACTGGTCTTCAGATGTCTACTGTATAGATGTCTGTATCCAAGCCAGTCATCCTTTGCTTCAAGTACAAAACAGGAAAGTTTAGAAAACAATCTACTCCAGAAGTCTACTCTAGGATGAGACGTTCTTTTTTCCTAGTTAATAATGGAGAGTCTGGATGATTCAGTCATACATAGCCATCTACATTTGGTTATGAGGCATCACCCTGAAGGTGCTACACTGCTTAAAACCTGCAAGAGCTCTGATGCAATACCCATATTCTAAGTGTGTTTACTACAGGGTGATGAAAATTTTTATTTAAATAAGATCATGTTCTTATATCTACATTTTATATTAGCCCATAATCTGGAGGATTACACCCATGGAAGCAGGCAAAGCTCTTTCAGTCCCATCATCAGCCTGATAGAGGACATATCTCTCCATATCTAAGAATTTTCCCTCAAAACTTGTTAGCTGGGAAATGTGATTTCCCCCAGACTTAGATTTCTTGGACAATATTTTGGATTTTGACAAGCTCGTGTACTTCCTCTCTGTTCCCCAGTACTTGACAGACAAGTGACTGGACATATGGATATATCCGCATGTGATATAGGATGGCAATGATATATCATGCCTAGTAAATGCAAATCTCCAAATTGAAAGTAACCCAAAAAGTAATTAGAGCTAAACAAAGGAAAAATTTTGTCAATCAAACTGATAAAAATACACACACAAATCCAAATCACCATAGTTCCAAACTTAATTGTGCAAGCTGTTAAAACACTTGCAAAATATTGGTAAACTAAGCGCCATTTTACTTTTTATAGCCTCTGCTTTACTGTGCACATGCTTGTTAGTTCATTTACATAGTAATGAGTCTCAGAGACGTAAAGCTTTTCATTTTCACTGAATACAACTTACAAGCATTATGCATGCTAAATTGGAAAGAGAAAGACTTCTGAAAAAAAAGAAAAAGGAAAAAAGTTTTATAGCTCTGTGGTACATTGAAACAGAATTTCAATTAAATCTGAAATTTTCTGGGCATTTCTAGGAAGAGAAGGATTGTGTGTTTCTGCTACAGCTAAACAAACCCTTTATTGAAATGGTAGTGTTTCCATAATGTGATTTTCAGAGTCCAGAAAGTTACTAAATTATTGAAAATTGAGAAACATAAGCCTAGTTTCTCGTTTGCTTTTCTATGGAGAAGATACATGTTGTCCTAGAGAAAACATCCCAAAACATTTTAATCTTCTTCAGGAAGAAGGAAGACAGCCAGTAACAGATCTCCTCATGTCCTTCCCCAGGGAAACTGTCATGATTAAGGGACTCCACCAGGTTTAAGTTCTAGTTGGGCTTTAGCCTTTCTGATCTTTTCTCTACATAGCCTTACAGCATCTTTGCAATCTTCCTGAGTGGCCTGTCCCTTTTTCCAAAGGCCATAAACTCTTCTTTTTTCCTTGAGTTGTGACCATATCTCTTTGTTCAGCCAGGCCAGTCATTTCCCCTGACAGCTCGCTTTACAGCACACAGGGACTGTCTGCCCCTGCACTTTTAAGACTTCCTCTGAGGGATCAAACAGTCAGGCTTCAGCTGATTCCTCAATGGCTCTCTTTCTTCAATGACTGATGTCCAAGGAGGACTCTGTCAGTTTGCCTAACTTTGATCCCAATCCGTGTGTTCCTGAATCAAGATCTGGAATCCAGTCCCCATCTGTCACTGAGTCCAGTCGGGAATTTCCTCAGTGCCTGCCAGTGACAACTCCCTGGGAGCTTGATACGATTTTGCATATATTTGTATATATCGTATCTATTTCATGATTTCCTTTTTATTTTGTTATTAATACATTTCATTATATTTTAAATTTCATTAAACTAGTTTAGTTTTTTCTAATCTCATACATCTGTCTATCTCTCTCCTTCCTCTCCTTGGAAGAGGCCAATCAAGCCCAAACCATGACAACAGAAATCAGTCCGTTCAAACATCTGCTCATGTGCCATTCTTCCTATCAATGCTATATTAAAATGGACATTATATTTTACCCCAAATAATAAATACCTTGACAATTTAATATAAGGTCTAAATTTAAGAAAGTTTATAGAGAGAAAGTTCATCTAGAATGAATTCTAACTAAATTTAGTAAGTATAAAAAGAAGATTAATTGTTGATAGAAATGGTATTATTATTATTATCATCATGTAGGAAGATAACGATGGATCAATAGTAGTAAAAAAATCCATATGACCAAAAAGAAAGTTTGAAACAGCTCAGCCCAGAAACCATTAAACTTTACAATTCTAATCATTACACATAACGGGGATGCTGATTGTGTTATTCAAATCAGAAAGGATATATGTACTTAAACACCTGTGATTTCCATACCCACATAAGTCATAATTTATTATAGCCAATAAATGTATATACATTTCTATTAACAGTTTAAGCTTATAAGTAGCTTAGGTCATGATGTCAGCCCTCACATGAGCATTTATACACTGTTCTATCAAACTAAAGGAATTTTTCCTTTGGGGAACTCAGACAAGTTTAGTCAGATGGTGGCTTGTTTTGAAGATTCAAAAATAAAATAAGCATTCCTTTCTTTCCTTCCTTCCCTCCTTCCTTCCTTCCCTCCTTCCTTCCTTCCCTCCTTCCCTCCTTCCTTCCTTCCTTCCCTCCTTCCTTCCCTCCTTCCCTCCTTCCTTCCTTCCCTCCTTCCCTCCTTCCTTCCTTCCTTCCTTCCCTCCTTCTCTCCCTCCTTCCTTCCTTCCTTCCCTCCTTCCCTCCTTCCTTCCTTCCCTCCTTCCCTCCTTCCTTCCTTCCTTCCTTCCTTCCTCCTTTTCAGGAAAGCAATTTAAGTCTCCTAATCCCTTTCAGCGGTAAATACATTGGCAGGAGTCCTCCAAAGTAAAAATTACGTTCAATTTATTCTGCTGAATGTTACAATATTCAAAGTTAAATATCTCCACTGGGATTTCCTATGAGATATGTACACCAGAATACCAATTTTTTCACAGTTTCAAGTTTTCACAGATTTGGGTCATGAGGTACATTCAAATCTCTGACTTGAGGCTATGAAACAGCTTAAGGCTATCTCAGTTTAGTACCTATTAGTTCAGCTACTGAGTTGCTCGTAATGGGCAGACAGAGGTTTCACATTTCACACTTGGAAAAATAAAAATAACATGTTTTAAAAGCTGCTTTTTTATTTGCTCTTTTTTTTTTTTCTGCATATAAAGGAAGCATATCCTGATAGATGTTCCACAGATGACCAGGCTATCTGAGAATATGTCTCACAAGATGAACAGGCTATCTAATAAAAAATACACTGATGGATTGACTGTCCACACAATGGATGCTTTATCAAAGAAAACAGGAAGCTTCTGTGGGAAAACAAGTTAACCTTGTATAAGAGTAACATAACTTGGCATTGACCATAAGTAAAAATACAGGTGGATCCATCCATATATTAAGACAGTAACAGGTTTTCTAAGACTTTGGCAAACTCCACTGGTTTGTGCAGATTACCCTTTTCTTCACAATGAAATATGCAGAATTGATCACTCTGATGTGCTGATAGTTAGATAAGTATTGTTTTATTATCATTCAAATTAATTATGATGCAGTATCTGACAGAAAGACCTGCTGATTGTGTTTGGCTGGGCCTTAGGAAAATAGGTCAGAGAATCAATGTGAAATCAGTGAAACTTCCAATCTGTTAATTTGCTGTGTAGTCTCATAATTGAATTGTTCTCAGGACCAAGGTAGGAACTCTAACAACAATTATTTTTTTTAACAGGGCTCTGGGTGATATCACTGTAACAACAGACCAATACACATGCCACCTATATCAGTCAAATTAGGAAAAACTGTAATACAGACTAAAGTAAGCAAATATGTGGATAATACTGATGCAGCAAGGATGAATTCCATAACTTTTGTAAAAAAAGATTTGTTGAAGTACAAAACAAGAATGTATATAAAATGATCAGATTTATGTTGCTTTTTTGTACAATCAAAAGACTTACCAAGAGGACCTCTTATAGACACTAACCCGTCATGAAATTAATGAAATCCAGAGGGAAGGTAATTTCATGGATCCCTAGTTGATTTAAAAGTCTAATATGAAGACAGAATTGGTTAATTTTGACACAAAACTCCGCAGTTAGTTTCACAGAAATCAGTGCTCACACTTCTACAGTTCAAAATGCGCATAAGCAAAAGTTAGTAAAAACAAAACTTGACTATGAAGTGTTGGAGAAGAATCTGACAATACTGAATAACCAGATAAGAAAATGACATTTATAGAACTAGAGCGTAGTAGCGCATACCTTTTGTGCCCTTACAACGTTCTCTCTTCTCCTTCATTAGTTGTTTTTTTGGAGCTACCATTATCTTTTGGGAAAAATATGGGTTTTTTTAGTCTCAAAGTTTTCAATTAAATTTTCAAGGAAAGTGTTGTGATGGAAAAGGTTTTCCAACAAGTTTAATTCTTCACCACTTATTCTCTGTATTTTGGGGGGTGTTTGGTTTTTTGTTTTTTTGTTTTTTTTTTCTTTTTTATCTCTAAGACCCTAGTTTTACTTTGTTATCATTTTTTTTTTAATTTTGTTTGTTATACAAATAAAGCCTGTATAAAGCTGCACTCGCTTCATTTCCATTTGCTGGATTAAATTGTCTTTCTAGACTAAAAAGGTGGTATTTCATTTGTGGTTTTTTACTTCCCAACTGCAGGATGGCATGCTAGGAACCTGGTTTAGCCAACATGAGGAACCTATGTCACAGCGCAAGAAGTAAACAAGAGGTGTGACTCTAGAACCTATGGACTAGGACATGAAGCTAAGGAGTTGGGGTTCTCATCCATACTTCGAAGTATTAACATCTTTTTTCACTGAAAGTTTAGTTACACTCTCTGAGTTCTACATCTATTTCTGTAAAAGCACAGAAATCCAGTGAGGTGGAAAGACCATGCCATCACCTTTGATCTGTCGATCTGCTTGTCCATCACAGCTCCCAAAAGGAATGGGATGTATGTTTGAATCTCCTTGAGTGGAGAAGGGCACATAATTCTGCACTCTCCATTTTGAGTGCCTAAGGTACTGTGGAGATTTCTACCAAGATATAGAAACATACTTCCTGTGTTATGTAATACTCAAGGATGATAATATCTGGACAGAAGAATGCCAAGTGCCTAAACTACTTTCATATACCATTTTAGACACTTAGTGTATCTGACTCAGCTAAGCCAGGAGTTGCTATTCTTCTCATCACCTAAAGAAGACTTTTGAAAGAGTATTTGATTGCTATTTCCTCTCCTCTAGTATCTTGTTTTGTCACCAAAACTCTTTACTGTGTTCTGATTCCTGTTTTAGGTACAACAGCAGTTATTAGTAATCCTAGAGCCACATGTTTATTTAGTGTAAATTGGTACATCGTTTTATAGAAACATGGTGATTTGCTTGACCTGAGGATTTTACCTTCCCTTGGTGTACCTCTCAGTTATATTAGAAATAAGAAACAGAAATCTTAGTGGAAGACAGAAAGGGTGAAAAGGATTTGGCTGAGATGATTCACTAAGAACTTATTCCAGTGCATTGATTCACTCTTTTTAAATTCTGGAGATATAATCAGCGACTATAAAGGATTTGTTTTCTTTCGCTTTACTTTTAATCTTTAAATATATTTATTATCCTTAAGGCATTCAGACAGAGATGCCTTACAGGCTTACATGGGGACTGAGAAGGGAAGACACCAATGTCATTTTCACAATACTTTTTTTAATTAAGATTTTCTATAAATGGCATGTAAACCATTAATGCTTTTCAGCACACAAGACATGAACAGGGTGCTGAACCTTCTGCAACACTTGGAAAGCATTTTAGGAAAGCAGAAAATTTTAATTATTAAAAGGTTACATGGGTGGTTCTGCTCTGTTTGTCCATAACACTCTAAATATGGCGTGATTGTCTGTGCATTCTAACACCCAGCAGCAGCAGCAAACTGTGCCGCTAGCACACTAAACCAGGGTGTTTTCCAGCAGTCAGCTAATTGGAAAATTGTAATAAAGTGTAAAGCATGTATTATGGCCCCATATGATTCCAGCCTATGCCAGCACCTCCCTTGCTACTTCCTGATTTGTTATATTTCTCCTTCCACAGCCATTGGTATTCATAAACTGATCTCATACATACTGGCATTTTAGTCAGCTCGAATGTTCTTTTACATGAAATGAACACAGTATTTCATGGCTAATCATCTTTCTTTTTATATGCTTTACTGTTAATGTATGTTTCAGTGATTACAGAATGCCCAATCATAATGATAAAGGGTTGAACCACATAGCCTACAATTTATATGAGCTACATTACCATGTGGAAAAAAACATTCAATACTCCGTGCTGTATTATCTGTTACCATGACTGCCTTCACAATAGCTGCTGGGTTGCAATTCTTTAACTATGGAAGCTTAAAGTTAAGCATTCTCATTCCCACATTCCCTGATGAAGAAAACGAGTATCCAAATGAAGAATTCTTCAGTCAGAGCTAAGGAAGTAGTTATCTTTCAGGATAAAATACAGTAACAATTTTATAGCACTCAGCAGGAATTTATGTAGGCAAAATGCAGCATAAAGGAGCAAAAGAATGAGCCAGAGATTAAATTTATCCGGGATTGATTTAACACCTTCCTCTGACAGAGAGAGATGAGACTGTACCTGACCACAAATGACATACATTTTTTATCGTATGATTTTGAACTGACTCAGTGGAAGCAGCTACTTACCATCTTTCCAAATCTACTTCCAGATGCAACTAGTTGTTCCTCAGATTTCTAACCTCAAAGTAAAGTACTGTCCCAGCCATGGGTCAGTTCCTAACTTCTAAAAAGAAGAGGCCAAAATATATGGTTGCACTGCAGCAAAAGCTTGCCAACTTGACTACTCAACCACTGAGTCAATTTTTTTCCATATCGTTTCATTTGGTTTGAACTAATCCATCTTGCTTAGATTCAGTAAACAGCCTGTGTTCCATCCTTCCTTGTCCTCTAGACATTTTTACTTTTAAGTATCAGATGAAGCATTTTCGAACTGCTTACACGTTATCTTCAAGAACAGCTTCTTCACCTTTGTTCACATCCTTATCTAATTTAACTGACCTTGAGAGCCTGGGCATGTCGATTTGCTTAATCAAGAATTGGCAAATATTATAAATGACACAGACCCTGAATGTACTAAATCTATCCCATTGACATCTTATTCACCTTCCTGTACTGGTGAGCACTGGAGCTTGAAAATAGCCCTGAGGAAATTTCACAAGTGATAGGAAGTCAGTGTTACTACTATTCATTTTGGCATATTGTATAGAACAAGAATATTGATTTGTGTGCTGTGATTATGAAAAAAAGCCACGTTTTACTCAGAATATACTTGAAATTTGTGACAACAGAAGAAAAGACTTTCCTTCATTCCTGCTGGGAATATGACACTGCAACTTTGCAGCAAACTTCACATCTTCGTGTCATCATCATGATCATTTTTATATACTTTGCATTTCCAAATTATGGGGAGGTTTCACAACACTAAGGCAAGCATTACCACCATTTTGAAAAACTTATCATGAAAATATGTAAGGCACATGGAAGGATAAGATCAAGTCTTATTCAAACAGCCATTTCACTAGATCATGCAGAGTCATGCAGTACTACTCTGGATCTACTAAAATCTAATTTAGGTTTAGTGCAGTGTATAGTATCACCATATTGAGAAACCTATAGTATACATTAATAAAGAAATATATAGTGTAATGGAATTCTTGTTTGTAATATTAAAATGTGAGTACTATATAATTCAGAGTTTATGTTTTCCCATGTATACATCTTTGTTGGAAGGCAGTCTAAAGAGTCAGAGTTTTCACTTACTGCTAACTTCAGTGGAAGTTGAATATGTTTATGCCAATTTTGAATTAAGTTCTCCATCTCTATTTTAAAGCAATTAGCATGCTTTTGTGCTATTCTATTAGTTGCAAAATCAATCAAGGAAGCTTTTCATTCTCTTCCCTTTTCTTAAGCCAGAGACATTCTTCACAAGGAAAACAAAGAGAGGTTCAGACTCTTTTGTTTTGCCTTCTTTCTTTGATAGGCTCTTCATTGTCCACTCTAAACTTTTTTTTCTTTTTTTGTGGAAAGTGGCCATGGTTTTGCACTGAGGAAGCTGAACTGAGTTCTATCTCCTCAGTGAAGGACAGTTAATAATTGCTTTCTACAAAAAGGATGAATACTTCCATCACCCTTTACAGAGAAAATTAAACATAATAGATTCCTTTTCCCTTAGTTTATTTCATTATGCTGATTTTTCACATGTAGTCAGAAAATCCCACTAAATACGTAGAAAGAAATGTTCAACATAGACGTTTTATCTGGTGAATGTCAAAAACAGTACCTGATGGCTAGGTTGGAATAAAGTAGAAGCAAGCACCCAAAAACACAAGCTTACATTCTTACTGATGTTTCATCAGTACCTCAGATTTGATCTTACCACTCTCCGTGTTCCTAACAGTTTATTAGCAAAAATAGATCAGTTTTTGGTCAACATCGATTATTGCCAAAGTGTCTACAGCCTGGAATTTCTTCTGCTTATGGTCCTTTGTGGCTTAACCCGGTAGCTGCTCTCAGAGAAAACATATTCAGTAGAGTCCCATACCATATGAAGCTGGTGCTGCTGCTACTTTTTAAATTTGATGATTGGCATATATAATAACACACTATAATGAAACTAAATCTCCTCTCACTTTCCATTGCCTAAAGGTATCCCACCTGACAAAATTCTCTAAATACTAAGATCTCTACAAGGCAAGAAAACTTACTTCTTTTCCACTACATAGGTTCACTGGAAGCAGAAAGAAGGCAAATGCTTCCCAAGTTGTTTCCATACGTAGTGGTTAGAGCAGACATATACCAAAGGCAGTGGCTGTGACTCAGGGACTCTACTGCTTTACAGGAACTTAATAGTGGCTGTTGGCTCAGATTAAAAGAGTGAAGAGTTCTTGAAACAAAGGCCATTAGTCTAATTTGTCCTCCCAGGCTTCTCATAATTATTATGCTAGAGAATCCCATGTATCTTGCCCACTGTTTCAAGAGTAACTGATGTTGCATACGTGATGTGCCTGAACAATTAAAAGATCCAAGTCCTTGCGAGGAAGAGTGGAAAGGACCTTTTGTGACCAAGAACACAGGAGTGACTTTCTCTGGAGAAGACATTTTTTTGCTGGAATGGAGCCACTCCCTATCATCAAGTATACCCTTATGTGCGTGAGTAACATTGGGAAATTCATTGACTATTTTGGTTATTTTGTACACAGTTCTGAAACACCTAATTCTCCTCCCATACTGGGATCCCAGGAACTTTATAGTAGTTTCTAGATTTTTACCACGGAGACTAAGCCTCTAGAAGTTATAAACCATTTAGCATCGTGATAAATGCAGTCCTCTATGTCTTTTAGTCCATGGGACTTACAAATCCAAGGGACTATATGTATTCTTGAGCACCATCTAGCGGTATTTTCATGGTCTACAAATACACAGATTTAGAACTCCACTGTCACAGATCTCGTAATATTAAGACAGATTTAAAACAAGATCATGCCATAAACTGGCTAAACTCTTTTCATTTCTGTTGATGCCAGAAAGCCGTGCGCTTTGTTTTTTCTTGATTGTGCAAGGGAGTAAAGAACTCTGAGCTATTATGACATGTTGCTCGTCTCTTTCCAGGTAAGAGACTTTTTGCCTGCTATTTTGTTTTTAGGAAAAATTAAAAATGGTTTAAAGGTTTCTCCAAGCACAAAAAGAAAAAAAAAAATAGAGACAATATAAATGGGAAAATTTGTACCTGGAAGTGGAAATTAAGAGAGGGAAAACCTTGCCCTGAGAAATCATCACTTGAAATCCATAAACTGGGATACAAACATTTTTGAACCCATGACTAAAATCAGCATTTTAAACTGATCTATAACTTAATTTATATACATTACCAGCTATGGTTCCATTTCCAGGTACTTCTCCAGAGAAAAATACAAGACTTTGAAAAAGTTAATACCTTAACTAAAGTCTTGCTTACAGAATCAATGAAGTAGACTACACCATCTACTTTGGTTTATGGTGGTTCTACAGGGCATGGTTCTTACCTTGCAATGTACAGCCTGGTTATAGCTTCTCAAAATGGTTTAGATTTTTAGGGGAAAAAAAAATAATTGGAAAATAGTTGTAACTGACATGACAAGTAAGGGAAATGAGAGTAAATTTCCTTTCCATATGGTTTTCTTCAGGCAAATTTTAGGTAGGAATATCTAAGTGGTTTGTGTGGAGGAAAAAGTTTAGTCTGTTAATAAATATGATAAAGCTTGTCCCTCTTTTTAAAATTAAGTGTTTGTCGTGTCCAAGATAACAAATTTCCCACATTTTAGTAATAAATCACTTCAAATAGCCTTTTTGAAAGAACAATACATTGAACAAAAGTTATATTTCCATTTTTCTTTTCCTTAACATTTTTAATATTCAATATTTAAGTAACTGTAGTTTTACATTTTTTATAACTTAAAAAAAAATACACATCTGGGAAAAATGGTGACTAAATAAACTACGTAACTGCTTTCTTGACTGAAACTGCAATTGATTTACTTTTCTCCTTTTTCTTCTCCATCATTTTTCTCCAACCCTTGAATAGTAAATTTTGCATACCAACACAATGAAGGATATGTTCGGTTTACTTTTGATCTTGTAGAATTTATAGGAAAATTTAAAAAATCAGCAAAACATTAGGGAAAAAACCTTTAAAAATTCAAATTATTTTATTATACAAGACACCAGTTTTCAAGAAACAACACATTCTAAACTCAACTGCACAGTACATTTAGTTTGCTGTAGGTTCTTCCTAAAGCGGTCTCTAAGAGAAACAGCAAACAAAACCTCCAAAGACCCTTGCTTTTTACCTTTTTTTAGGCTTTCTTTTGGAAGGGAAGAACATAGCTGGGACTTCATCAGAACTTGTCATCATGATAACGTGCTAAATGCTGATTTATAGCAAGAATAATATTTTCATTTTGCGTTCTAATAGTATGTCTGAATACAGTAATTTGTCTGCATAAATTAATGGGTGTCTTTTAATGATCTTAAAATATACCTTTATATCTTTGTTTTCCCAAGTAGAAAAAGGAGAACCATGGTTTCTCTCTGGAATACTATATAAACTCCCTTGTAGGGGAAAATATCTATACAGAAAAGAGACACCATGCACTATATGCATGAAAGGCAAAAGCTGGAGGAAAAATATGTTTAACAAATACTTTTTTTATATATTTTTTTTTCTGCTGCAAAGTTCTTCTTCATTGGAGAATTATTTCCTAGAAAGGCCTGCTAATGTGAGGGAAAGAAAACAAAGGAGGTTTCCTAGCAATCTATAATACAATGATAACTGACATGGTGAAGTTCATCATTTCCCTGCATCTATTCTGGGGAAACAGCACAAGCTCTTTGGATTTTTCCTGCACCAAGACTACAGATGTTTAGAGGGGTAGATGTACTGGTCACAAATGTCAGAATTTTAATTATTTTTGCACATATCTGCATTATTATTACATGTACACAGAAACATCTGCTCCAACTGATGCACTCGATTACTGGATATTATTTATTACCAAGCACAAAGATATTTTTTGCTTTTACTTCTTCAGTATTCAAAGTTGTTTTTCTGATAAAACTAAATATGAAATTAAGAGAGATATCAATGAGCTTTTACATGCCTTTGAACTTGATAAAAATGGAAAACACATGAGTTTTCTTTCAACATTCTGATCCTTATTAAAAACTGGTTACATTCAACCAATTCTGCCTTTTTAGGAGTTCAATTCAATACCTGAGAATATATTTATTCTTCTTGTATTAAGGCTTTCCTGTTTGATGGAAAACATGAAGCTTCACATTATCTAATATGGCCTTTTATTTTGGCACAGCACAGTTTCAAGAGACCAGATACAAAGCTCTTAAGCTGCCTAAGTTGTTAGCAGCTTCTCCAAAGCTCGCTATCCTGAGTACTTAGTTTTAGCGAGTAGTCTCACTCTACCACTCTAGCTTTATCATCACTGATCTTAGGTTCTCCATGAGTCAACAAAAAGAGCAAGCCTGTGAGGAAGACAGAATGGTCCATTTTTGGACATAAAATGAGAACTAAGGTGTGCCTCATTAAATGCTCAAGCAACACATATAAAATTAAACAAAAAAACTTGTGTTTAATCTATGAAACCTAGAGCTATAGGATATCAGAGAGATCAAAAAATACAGCATGCTAACGAGGTCCTGCAGTCTGCCATCCCAGCGGAGGCAGGGGACGGAGTAACATGCAAGAACAAAGAAAGCAGGGATGGGCTAGAAATCATAGAATCATGGAAGCGCCTGCGAATGGTCAGGTAGGAATTAGGGCTTCTCCCACAAAAAAGGTGATGGGATCAATAGCCCAACTGAAGTGCATCTACACCAACACACACACCATAGGCAGCAAACAGGAGGAGCTGGAAGCCATTGTGCAGCCTGAAAACCATGATATAGTTGCTGTCACAGAAACATGGTGGGATGATACGCACAACTGGAGTGCTCCATTGGATGGCTATAAACTCTTCAGAAGTGATAGGCTAGGAAAGAGAGGTGGTGGAGTGTCCCCGTTTTAAAGAGTGTTTTGGTTGTCTCGAGCTCAATGATGGTGACGATACGGTTGAGTGTTTACAAGTAAGAATCAGGGAGGAGGTCAACAAGGCAGATATTAAGATGGGAGTCAGTTATAGACCACCCAACCAGGATCAAGTCTATAAGCAGCTATAAGTGTCACAATCACTAGCAATTTCCCATAGAATTCTCCTGGAGAACCTGGCTGCTCAATGCTTGGATGGGCGTATGCTTTGCTGGCTAAAAAACTGCCTGGATGGCCAGACCCAGAGAGTTGTGGTGAATGGAGTTAAATCCAGCTGGTGGCTGGTCACACAAGGTGTTCCCCAGGTTGTCTTTAATATCTTTATCAATGATCTGGACGAGGGGATCAAGTGCATCCTCAGCAAGTTTGCAGATGAGACCAAGTTGGGTGGAAGTGTTGATCTGCTTGAGGGTATGATGGCTCTACAGAGGGATCTGGACAGGCTAGATGGATGGGCCAAGGCCAATAGTATGAGATTCAACAAGGCCAAGTGTCAGGTCCTCCCCCTGGATCACAGTGTAGCAATGTAGCGCTACAGGCTTGGAGAAGAGTGGCTGGAAAGCTGCCTGGCAGAAAAGGACCTGGGAGTATTGGTCGACAGCTGGCTAATATGAGCCAGCAGTGTGCCCAGGTGGCCAAGAAGGCCAATAGCATCCTGGCTTGTATTAGAAATAGTGTGGCCAGTAGGACTAGGGAAGTCATTTTCCCACTGTACTGGGCACTGGTGAGGCCACACCTTGAGTACTGTGTCCAGTTTTGGGCCCCCAACTACAGGAGGGATATTGAGGTACTGGAGCATGCTCAGAAAAGGGCAACAAAACTGATGAAGGGTCAAGAGAACAAGTCCTGTGAAGCGCAGCTGAGGAAACTAAGGCTGTTTAGCCTGGAGAAAAGGAGGCTGAGGGGAGACATTATCATTCTCTACACCTACCTGAAAGGACATTGTAGCGAGGTGGGGGTCAGTCTCTTCTCCCAAGTAACAAGCAGCAAGACAAGAGGAAATGGCCTCAAGTTGTGTCAGAGGAGGTTTAAATTGGGTATCAGGAGACATTTCTTCACTGAAAGNAGGAGACATTTCTTCACTGAAAGGGTTGTCAGGCATTGGAACAGGCTGCCCAGGAAAGTGGTTGAGTCACCATCCCCAGAGGTATTTAAAAGACATGTAGATGTAGTGCTGAGGGACATGGTTTAGCGGTAACTCAGTAGTGCTCTGTTAATTGTTAGACTGGTCTCCTCGAACCAAAATGATTCTGTGATTCT
>VXAK01011367.1:168679-201972 GCA_013399435.1 Arenaria interpres | reverse complement strand
TATGCATGTTCAGGTTCCTCAGACGTCTTCGAACCTGATCTTCATTTCCCCATTCCCTGCCTTGAGGTTCGGGGGTTTGAGAGATGTGGGAAGAGAGATTACCATTGAAAACTGAGGCATAAAAATTGTTGAGTGTCTCAGTCTTCTCCATGTTTGTTGTCACTGGTTCTTATTTATCAGAGGGGGTATATTTTCTTTAATCTTCCTTTTCTGCCCAATGTACCTATAGAAGCCTTTATTATTCCTCACATCCCTTGCTAAATCCAGGTCCAACTGTGCCTTAGCTTTCCTGGCACTCAGAATATATGAATATGTCCTTGGATATTTTCTGTTGAGACATGTTTTTTAATCAGCCTCCTGCACTGTGTGTCTACCTTGATTTCTCTTCAACTCTCCCTCAGACTCTTCTCATTGTACTCTTAATCACTTCTTTTATTATCACTTCACACCCTTTCTGCATCTGTCCATTTGTGTTTACTGTCCTCATACAAGAATGTTTTTTTAAATAAATTAATAATTTGAAAGGTATTTTTCCTTTCAAAATACCACATTCTGCTGGTGGACTGTATTATTTAACCCTTCCTGCCTTTACCCACATTTTTCTTTATCAAATCTCTTTAGAGAGTAGTAGCCAAGAAGCCTGGATTTTCATTTTTTTTCTGTTTTCTTTGCACAGTGTAGTGAGAAGCCCACTGGGGTTCAAATGATTGCCATGATAATATTATTGCTACTAATAAAAACATTTTAAGTTTTTCATTATAATTTAATTCTCTTTCCTTTCTTCGTATTACTCATAGTCCTCAAACTTTTCCCTTCTATTTTCATTCAGCTGTGGTTTCAGTCTCTCTTACTCAGTTTGAAAATCAAATTATGTTTGTGTAAGGACTCAATGGTCAGAAGCCCAGTTCTTGAGCAGGTTCAGAACTGACAGGACCCATTCATAGTCCTGTATCACTGAATATAAACAGAAGAGGCCTTCTCACTTCAAAAATAGGATAAATTAAGGAATATTTGGGGACATCTCGAAAATAACAAGGTGGCCTAAGAAAATCAATCTTCAAAATAAAAGACATATTAAAATGAGGACCTAATATGTCAGCCTATACATCACCATCTGTGTATGACAAGAGGTAACAGGCATGGAAAAAATAGAGAGTTTATCACATAAGTCTCACCTCTGTGCCTAGTGAGATCATGAAGCAAATCCTTGTGGGAGATACATCAAAACAAGAAATATAGCAAAGTGATTAGATAGACAACATGGCTTCACTAAGGGCAAATCTTGCCTGACTAATTTGCTGGCCTTCTACAATGGAGTGACTGCATCAGTGGGCAAGGGAAGAGCTATGGATACCATCTACCTGGAATTCTGGTGTACAGAGAAATGACAGAAAGTAACTGATAGACACACTGGACATCATTAGTTCTGCTCCTCATGAAACAACTGTTGACAACTAATATTTTACAGTAATGTGTTGTTGTTGAGTTAAATAGCTACACAAGAAACTCCTTCTTTATTTGGAATTATATAGTGAATTAATGAGTTGCAAATTGTAAACTAATCCATCTTCAATAAATATCATTACAAACAACACTAGGTTTACCTACAGGAACGTTCAAAGCAAAATTATTCTGTGACTACAATAAGATTTAGAGCACAGTTATGCTCCCTAAAATAAAACTACTTAAGAAGAAGCTTACCATATGTTTAAAATTATCTGTAGTTGCATTTATGATCTGTGATAACAGTGCATATATTTTCTGGATTGCAGCACTTTAGAGGTTTTCCATTTTATTTTTATAGTGTTAGTGTACAATTCACCTCTAGCAATTTATAGTAAGGCTTTAAAAATTCAAATAATAAAGAGTTTCTTTCTAGGGCTGTGAGTAGTAATTTAACTTTGCATTAAAATGTTCACTACAGAGAAGCCAAAAATAGCTATTGCTGGCAAGTTTAATAAACTGTATTTGCACTTCAGTGCAATGCCGAATTCCAAGTAGTGAATCCTGTTCTAGGATTATCATTGGTGTTATTGAAAAAAAGGGATTTATGGTAACATGCTTACTCATGTACAGTATGGGACTTTATTTTGTTGTCTGAAATAAATATAAGGCACCGGTAACCTGCAGTTTCAAAAAGTGTGTTCCCCTGACCACCTGGGCCTTTGTATAGTCTGGTATGATTCTGCTTCTCTTTTCTCTGGCAACTCTGCACACAAGCAGGAGGTTAAGGAAGACTTCCACATGAATGACATTACTTGCAAAAGCTCGTACTCCACAGAAAGACAGCTATTGCTAGAGAGAAAAATCATCTGTTTACGTAGATTTAGCAAGGCTGTGGCTGTTGGAGAATATCCATCAATGCAGGGCAGGAATCCTCAAGCCAGCCTTCCAGCTGTCCATCTCATAACACTTAGGGGCAGGCAGGCAGTTGCATACCAAAGGGTCTCCTTGTCCAGGCTCCATCAGCATTTGCTGTGCTCTCTCGACTGTCCACTGCAACAGACCTGAGCCATGAAGTTAGAAGAGCCTCTCTGTGAGAGACTGTGACTCAGTAAAGTAAAGTATGCTATACAAACCCAACCACTTAGTATTCAAAATTTAGGTGCAAAATCACTTTAAGAGATTTGAAAAAAATGACCATGTCAGTCAGGGCAATGCTCCTTCTTTGGGGAGCCAGTACTAAATATTTGATCATTGAGGTGTAGCGTTGTCAGGTGCCTATACTGCTAATTAGCTACTTCACAGCAGTTTGTATTTGTGGATGTTTTAGGGACCAGTCCCAAAGAATGAACGGAAGTTCTGCAGGCACTGCTAAAGATCTTTAGTACCAGCTGATTGTTATAACAGGAAGGATTAATCCTTTGTAACCCATTGGTCTCAAAGGCAGATCATTATGTTCAAAGTAGTCATTTGTCTTTCCTGTCAATGGAGATAAACAGATGTCTTCAGAGGGTTGTTAAATTCTTCTTGAGATAGAGGTCTGAGATAGGTCAAATGAATCCCTTTTAAGAAGCATTTGTTTCTATCTGTCATCAATCACAAAAGAAATCCGAGTTGTGCAACTTACACCTGATACCCAATGCTTACAGATCTAGAAAGAAGAGCTTAATCCCACCTGAGATCTCTGTTGAAGGCAGCAGAAGTTTAGTGACAGTCACTAATTCACACTAAGACATCCAGGTTGTAGACGTGTATGTATATATGAATTCCACCTAAGTCATCCAAGAGTGTGCCTCAATGGTATAAATTAACAATATAAGGAAAGATATCTTCAATGCTAGAGTTGCTTCAGTGAAATTAAGTATTTTAAGATATCTGTCATGGTTACCAACCTGGGTTCCATAATGCCTCGTTCATATCTGCTCAGTTTGTAACCATTCAGAAAAGATTCTGATCATTGAATCAAATAGGAATACGCAATATTTGGTAATTATAAAAGCACTGAGTTCCAGATTTGCTGTATTTTCACTTACAGAAAAATACTTTTTTTTTATATTAATAAGAGTTGGATTTTTAAATAATGTGTTCTTTTCTGCCTTTGATTCATAGGCTGCTAGACTGAAAATGGCACTCTAGTTTCTGACTGAAAAGAGAGAAAAGATATTTCTGATAAAACATGAAGTCTCTCTGAAATATTCAGATTTTTTTTTTCTTTAAATTGTCCATCTGATAAAGAATATGTGATTAACTGATGTGGCGAGAAACTTTTATACTTACCTGTTTGAGATGACTTTACAATGAGCTCCTGAATTCCCCCTTAGGAACTGTGCACCCATTAATAAACTCCTGATGACTGAACAGACTGCACCTATATTATATGACATATCATATAAGCATGGACAATGAGCACAGATACATACAGATTAGACATGTATTTATCGGCAAACTTTAAGGTTCATAGGAAAAGACTTTAATTATTGTGGAGACAGCCAGGGTTTTTTTCTTCTGCACATTAAATAACTTTGTATAAACTAAGAGTGAATTATTTTATCGTTACTAATGAATAAGATAAAAAGACATCACTGTCCACCCGTGGAGCAGTCTGTCTTCTTCATTTTTTACCATCATTGACATTCGGTTCAGCACCCAGCTAGAAACTTTCCCCCAGAGTCTATGATTAGGAAAGAGAGTATTCTGCCAAAATGCTATTTAAACTCTCTGTTTCAACTTTATTATGTGAGACCAGACAACTTCAAAAATCTTTAACACCCAGTTTAACACTTCATAATTGTTCTCTGAGAGTTTGAGCATTTTTGTAGTTCTCTCCACGTGAATTCCTCAGACATCCCAAGGGCCAGATTAACACATGTATTGATAGAAGTCTTCACCTGCCATGATGTTTAATTGTGGCCCATCGAAGTCGGAATGTGTAGGGGGATAGTTAGGAGACTATAAATCTTTATGCCTTTAGGATACAATACTCACATAATGTATCTTTGACTATACTGTTATGTCCCTTCATTATCTCAACTATCTAATTCCTTCCTGTGAGGACTGGTTTTTTGCTGCTTTTGTTGGAACTATACTAATTACAGAACCTTGATGCTCTGGATTTGCAAAACTTTTTTTACTGTTCTTCAGTTATAACATTTGCATTGGTCTTTTTTTTTTTTCTTTTACTTTCCCCCTTACTTTATTCTTTATTTCAGAGACTGTCACACATAAAAAATTCTACTGGTGCCTAAAAGGCTGGATGACTTTAATGAAATGGATTTTGTAAGAGTGCTTGTGCCTTCCAGCCCCTATGATAAATCCAAAGTACAGAGAGGTATGTTAGTTTTCTGAAGAACAAATACTATTTTATATCAAGAAAATCACAGAATGCTGAAAAAAAGAGGTAAGCTTCATTCTCAATCCTCTGTGAGTTAGAATAGCTATAACTATTAAACTGTTGTGAAACAGGGTCCTAATCTAAAGTTACATTAAATTCCTCCTGCTTCAGTGGATTAAAATCTCTATTAAGGCAGATATTTGCACAGATGTAGTTCTATCGGTGTGTATAACTACTGCATGAACCAGGGTCCTCACCTGGCTGACTAAATTAAGCTAATACTTTCAAAATCAGGTCCAAAGTGACTTGTTCCCCAAAATAAGTGGTAAAATAGGAAGGAGGTCTCAGGAGCCCTACATTAATACACTTTGTAAAGTTGCTAGTACTGTTTTCCAGGATCTAAACTGTAGACTTCATTTGTTGGTCACCTTTTCTACCCTTCTGCACTCTTCTTCCCCAGAGAATCTGAAAGCTCATGTATACCTAGACAATCCTCCCCCACTGAAATTAAGAGGTTTACTGCTAGCTTCACTGGGACTTGGCCTTTGCTTTGTGGCATCCAGATTTAGGTATGCTGTCAGTCTTTGAAACATGACTCTGTTTTTCTGCATTGATGATCCTTTCTTTCCACAGTGCTGATTGCAGGATGTTTTAGTGGCATTTCATTACAGAGTCAGAAGGACATCTCCGCTGAGAGGGTTTTTTTTGTGTGTCTTTATGTCACAGAGTAGACAGTGTAGAGATAAAGCAGCAGAAGGTAGTTGAAGGCTAGCTTGAACTGGGTATTCCTGAAAGTCACATCCCCCCTTGCCCAAGCCGACAGAGCATCTCTTTTTTCAAGCAAAAGAAAGTTCTAAAAACATGAAGCTGGCACTGATAATGAAGGAGAAAAAAAAAAAAAAAATTCCTGAAGGAAAATGAGAATGCATTAGCATAAAAATGTATGAAAGGAATGTTGCAAACTGGAACTGTCCGTCTGCTTTCAAAAGCAGGTTAAAGAGTTTGGACACTCACACCAGGTAAAGAGCCTGCTGCAGCAGCTGCTTTTATGGCTCCTGCTGCTGCTCCTTCGAGAAATCATTATGTAAAACTTGCTTCATACTCCTTTTCTACTCCTTTTTCAGCTGAAATGTAGTGCTGACATCTTTTCTATTTATACTTTTTTTTTTTTTGCTTCTGCGAAGACAATCAGCTTTTCTGGTTTTCTTGAATTTGTTGTCCCAGGCACATGGGTACCTAAACAGAGTGCAAGGGACAAGGTTTAATTGGATCACAATTTTACTATTTAATTAATTTGCAGTCCATCAAGCAACAAATTTTCCAGTGCAGTTCCTTTCTGACTGGCTTCCAGCTGGTGAAGCTCAGATGTCTGCTCACAGCCCAATGCCCTCTGTCCTTTCACAGCGAGCCTGTTCTGAAAACATCTTACCTTATTTCCAATTTTAAGGTTAACTGACTGAGGAAAGAAGATTATATCGGACAATAAGAGCTCATATCCTTTCTTGGCTTCTCTAGGGGATGCATTCTCCCAAATCCACTTTTGTCAGCTAAGAAAGTCTCTCATATTGAAGGCTTCTCAGACATGGGTGTTGACCTTGAGTTCCCCTATGGCTCATTACAGCTTGTGGCTTCTGCTCTCTCCTATTGTATAGATTTATAGATTTATAATAGGGTGTTTGGAAGGGTTCTGAGGTTGTGGTTTGGAAGGTAAATGGAGTTGATGTATTACAGCATTGGCTTAATCAGGGCTGGCAGGGAGGGGAAGGCCACAGGAGGACAGGAAAAGATTCAGTGCCCCAAGAAATGCCTTTCCAGCTGCCTATCACCAGTAATGAAACAGCCAGGACAACAGGGGGTCTCAATTTAAGTTACCACAGTTTAGCTGCTCTTCAGTGCTTGTTACAGAGTGATAAAATGGAAAAATCTGTTCTTTATTATCAGCAAAACCTGTTGTGTTCAAGAAAACATTACTGTGCAATAATGTCCCTTAGGATAATAAATACTTCAGTGTACAGAGTACTGTGAAAATTGTTAGTTTCTCTTCTGCCTTAACATCCTGATGCTTATTTAAGTGTGTTTTATCAAAGACGCTCAGAGAGTTTTTCATACGGAAGGTCCTATCACTCAAGAAAGCACAGCAAGAAGGATGTCTTAAATCAGTCAAACGTCTCTGTATCAGCTTAGAGCTTCTGATCTTCTGCAGATAGAATCACAGGACACAGAATCATAAAATAATATCCACACATAAATTGATACAAATAGTAGTTCCAATAGCCGGACTATTTACTAGCAGCTTTGCTAGTTATCTCAGGTATTCCAATAATGGACCATTTGACTTAACGATTAATGAACACTAACTATCATTCATGGTTTTCGCCTTTTAGGAAAGCAGAAATTATTCACTTAGTCAGAAACAAAACTATGATCTCTCATAAATCCCCTGGCTGATACATCCCTAGCAAAAGCTGCTTTATTCCAGATGTTACAGAACATATGTGTATATGCACAGCACAGCAGAGAAGATTTGTACAATATGTCACAAATTTCCAGGGAAGACTTAAAATGTCATTTCAGGGTATCTTTTGACCTTTCTGATTTCATCGTTAAATTGCTTTAAGTGTCTTTTTTAGAAGGCTTTTGGTACAAAATCAACTCAGATACTTTATTTTGGTTTTAAGCACGTACCTCTGTATTTGCCAAAAAGCCTGTTTTTTTAGATTTATAAATTCTACTAGAAATCCTTAAGACTCATTAGCCTGGTGGCATTTAGGCACACTAGGAAATCCATCAGACATTCTCCAAAAAGGACAGCCATCTGTGCTTTTTAAGCACACTTGACTTCATTTACACCTCACCATATCATGGTAATCTAAAATATCAAAACCAGCAGTATGATTGAGTAGAACCCCAAACCAGCAAGTAAATCTATACCTGGTTTGGCTCTTCTCCAGTTACAAATGGCTAGACACCAGCAATGTTTTGCAACATGATGAAAGGTCAGTCTATCAGAATTTTATACAATACTGAGCAACAGGTGCTGTAGCTAGTACATATAATCCAGAACTTTGGTCTGTAAAAGGTAAGAAAGATTTAGCTGAGCCAACTTGCACTTAGTAACTAAAACTAACTTTAGTTAGACCTGTTTTCTGAGATATCTATAACATTGTAAGAAACAGAAATTGTCTTAAAAAAGCACCATCTCACAATGGGGACTGCATCTGTCTCAGTAAGTAAGAGTCTGTACTGTGATCTTCCATGTGTGTGTATGATCTTCCAAGAAAATATATCAGGGCCATGAACCATAGATTCTGATCTAAAGATGAGATTACAGAACATCAGAACATACTGAGGTACGCTTGCGGAAAGGGAATGGAGTGTGTGCTATTTAAAAATGCTAAGGTAGTTTAAATTCTAGGTGATGATAACAAAATAGTTGTGAGTTAAATCTATTTTTACTCAGATTTTTTTTCAGGGTTTTGTTTTTGTTTTTTTTTAAAGAAGAAGCTAGCAACAAGAATATAACTGTACTGTTACAGACTTGTGATGGGGCTCCATTTGCAGTTCTCTTTGTGTTCATGTCAGCACCTAGATAGACTTAATGGTTTTGGTTCTGGTGATCTGGCCCAAAAATTACAGGGATATTTGATTACCTACAAGTCTGCTTATGTAACTGTGCAATCCTAACACTTTTTGGATAGGTTTCCAATCCCATTCACTGTCTGTATTAAGTGGCTGAACTGTGCAGACACCTCTAAGCCCTTTTCCCTAGGGATCAACAGCTAATTAAAATAGTGTTTGAAAATTGCATCTTCAAAAACAGCAGTATGTGATTTTGAAAGGGAATTTTTCATACACAAAATAGTCACCCTTCCCCAACCCCCCCAACCATAATGGATGTATTTCTAATGCAGAGAAGCCCAGCATCCTCCAGCACCTTCTTATTTTGTCTGTCTTGCCAATCAACTCCCAATGACAGCAATTGCCTTGTTCTCGAGTCACTGTAGGAAGCTTGGGTTTAGCATCTCCTAATTGCTCCTAAGAGTGAACCACTTTTAACCAGATGAAAGCAAATATAGAGTTTTCTCAATTAACAGGAAAACTTTATACTATTTCTTCAAAAAAGAATTCCACTGTTTTTATTTTCTTAGTTGCTCTTTTAACAAACACTATGATCTAAGTGCAAACATTCATCCTAGAAGGTGTAGCATAAACTGGAACATTTATGAAATTTATTTTAAAAAATGCATCCCTATTCTACCTGCTTATACAGTGTAGAAAAAAGGAAATCCAGACATCTAAGATTGAACATTTTATACTCTTATTACTATGTAAATGAGTTTAATAGTTTGTGAACCTATTCCCTGAATATTACCAAATGAAATATATACTGTATTTCTGGGTCTGAATTTGATCCCATTTTTACAGGAAAGAAGTGAACCTACTGAAGTCAATGAAGTGTGCAGATGAAATCAGTTTAGTTTTGCTAGCCAGTTCTCCACATTCAGTTTAGAATCACTTCATGCTAAATTGCATCAGTAATCTCCACAAGATAAAACTTTAAATTTAAGAAAAGGAAGCTTCACATGAATAACATCCGGAAATGTTTAATGATTCCTTGAATCTGAATTAAAAAGTGAAGTTTCATATAAAGCAGTTTAGCTCAGCTGAGTTGATTTGCTGTTTAAGCTCCCTGAGTGAAACACATTATTCTACAAGCGTGAACTTGAAAGTGTTTTCCCTAACCATGGCATATATATAGACAGCTAGTGTGCACAATATTGGTCACTGTCCAAACATCTTAATATTTACTTTTACGGCTTTTTCCCTTGTAATGGTATAGCGATTACTCTAAATTAAATTTTATGGACTAGGCTCTAAATTGTTTACACACGGAATCTGACTTTCTTGGAGCAGCTACCTTTACTGACATATGGAATAAATTGGCTTAATTTTGGCAATTAAACCAGTCATATTTCAAATATGGTTACTGGTCATTAACACAAATTGCCCTGGGCTGGGTACATCTACATAATACATTTTTTTCCAGCAAAATCCATTACAAGAAACATCTTGTTTACTAGGTTATTTAGAGCATGAACAGCAGCATCAAAATATTAATACTTTATATTACTTTATGTAAAATAAATGAAATTTATTTAATATATATGTGTAATGATCAATAAACCAATAGACTAGTAATGTGCACTTAAGTCACAATTCCAATGTGAACCCAGTTGTTCCAGCAAGTTGAGTGATTAATCCGTAAATGTAAGATGATTTGAAAATCGTCCACTGAAGCTGAAGAGGCCAATAAGGAAGAGCATGCTCTGAAACTTGATTTGTTAAGAGATTGTTCTAGATTTGTATCTGCAGTGCAAATATCTTTTAAAGACTACTGTGTTATTAGGTTTCAAGTAATGCTAAGTTTCTACAGGTCTTTAAGAAAGCTTTCTAGTAATGACAACATTTTGGAAAGCAAACCTAATGCAGATAAAGAGGTGTCAGACTTACCAAAGGACTTCTCAAATCGTGCCAAACAAAATGCCCTAATAGATGATACAAACAGTGGAACTGCTCCAGTATCAGTCAGAGCCACTGGGAACATTTCCATTCAATTTAGTGGGTGTTGGGCCAAGCTCATTTGAAATTTGGGAGCAATGTTAGACAGTAGCAGTATTAAATCAGTCAAGACAGTTAACAAATTTTAACTAAGCTGTTCAGGCTCCTGGGATGATAGGAAAAATCCAAAAATAAACAAGCAAAGAAAACATTGAAACACAAATCTGATCATTGATCTCAGTGTGCCTCTATTTTCATGTGAAATTTTTATTTCATTCACATCTCAAAATACTGATAAATTCACTTTTTATTCAGGAAACTAAGTGGACTAGCTAATGCTTCCTACAGAGACATTTCAGGGTTTCATTCAGTTTTCAATTCTGATGCAACATATAATATGAAATGCTTGACCTGACCCTTTTGCTCTTTTCCTGTCTAGAATATTATACGTTATATGGAATCAAGTTGCCTTTGTTCCTGCGTGATTAAGTAACATAATTTGAGATATTTAGAGGTCATGACACATTACTGGAAAGATTAAGATACAGCATTATAAATGAATAACAACTTTAAAAATAGCTTAGTTTTGCTCAATTTTTTGGACCAAAACTATAAATCATAATATTTTGGCAGAGCTAGCATAGCTATATTAATTTAATTAGTAATCGCTGTATTTCAATTATCCTTGTGAAGAGAGATGTTTAACAAAATTAGAAGTGTTTCCCTTCCATGAGAAGCAGAACGGTATTAGAGCATAACAGCTTCTTTCTTGTAACTAATCAATTTTATGAAAATTTATAGACCTAATGCAATAAAAGGCCAAAGGTAAGAAAAGAGATCATAAACTAATGAAAGTAATAATATTAACAAAGTATTAAAGCAATCAATTATTAAAGAGACATAAAGGTTAACTGCCCATGAAATGAACATACTAATTCAATGTTATTTTATGATGCACTCACAATTTGTTTCTAAATTTACTTCAGTGGCTCAAGAGAAAATCTACTTACTCTTAGTTGTGTTACATTAAAAAATACCTACCTACAGGTCAGATTTATGGCAAGCATATATGCTGATGATCTGACAGCACTCTCTGTTTGTCAGGGTAGAAGCATATCCATAGTACTACCCCAAGGTCTGAGCTGCTTCCCTCTCCCTTTGATATCCATTCAGCCCAAGCCAATTTTGCTCTTAATTAGGTACCTAACTTTGTGTGAGGTGGATCCAGGCCCAAGCTATAAAAGTTTCAAACACCTTCACTTCAGAACTGTGCTAACAGGGACTGACCACATGGGAAGATTAGAGTATGCAGGGATGAAATGAGGAAAGCCAAGGTCTCGTTGGAATTAAACATGGCAAGGGATGTCTAAGTCAACAAGAAGGATTTTTTCAAGTATATTGGAAGCAAAAAGAAAACTAGAGAAATTGTGTGCCTGCTGTTGAATGAGACGGGTGCCATGATGACAAGAAGAAGCAGAGAAGGCGGAGTTGCTGAGTGCCTTCTTTACTTCAGTCTTTACTGCTCAGGCCAGCCCTCGGTAGTTCCAGACTTTGGAGGTAACAAAGTCTGGATGAAGGAAGACTTCCCCTCGGTTGAGGAAGATCAAGTTAGGGAACAGTTAAGTAAACTGGATATCTGCAAGTCCATGCGCCCATGAGCGCTGAGGGAGATGGCAGAAGTCATAGCTGGGCCACTCTCCATCATCTTTGAAAGGTCTTGGAGAACAGAAGAGGTGCCTGAGGACTGGAGGAAAGTAAATGTCGCTCCAGGCTTCAAAAAGGGCAAGAAGGAAGACCCAGGAAAGTGCAGGCCAATCAGCCTCACCTCCATCCCTGGAAAGATGATGAAACGGCTCATTCTGGGCATCATCTCAAAGCATATGGAGGAAAAATAAGCTATCAGAGATAGTCAACATAGATTCACCAAGGAAAATCATGTCTGACTAACCTGATAGCCTTCTACAATGGCATGACTGGATGGATAGATATGAGGAAGGCGATGGATGTTGTTTACCTTGACTTCAAGAAGGCTTTTGACACCGTCTCCCACAGCATCCTCACAAGTAACCTTAGGGAGTACAGGTTAGATAAATGGACAGTGAGGTGGATTGAAAACTGACTGAAAGACAGAGCTCAAATTAATGGCACACAATCTAGTTGAGGGTCTGTAACAAGTGCTGTTCCCCAGGGGTCAGTATTTGGTCCAGTCCTCTTCAATATATTTATCAATTACCTGGATGAAGGGATGGAATGTACCCTCAGGAAGTTTGCTGATGATACAAAACTGGAAGGGGTGGTTGACACACCAGAAGGCCGTGCCACAATACATCGAGACCTGGACAGGCTGGAGAGCTGGGCAGAGAGGAACCTGATGAAATTCAACAAGGGCAAGTGTAGGGTGCTGCACCTGAGGAGGAACAACCCCATGCACCAGTACAGGTTGGGGGCTGACCTGCTGGCGAGCAGCTCTGAGGAGAAAGACCTGGGAGTCCTGGTGGACAACAGGATGACCATGAGCCAGCAATGGGCCCTTGTGGCCAAAAAGGCCAATGGCATCCTGGAGTGCATCAAGAAGACTGGTCAAGGGAGGTTATCCTCCCCTCTAGTCTGCCCTGGTGAGGCCCCATCTGGACTACTGTGTCCNAGAGAGGTGGTGGAGTCTCCATCTCTGGAGACATTCAAAACCCGCCTGGAAAAGTTCCTGTACAACCTGTTCTAGGTGGAGCTGCTTTGGCAGGGGTGTTGGACTAAATGGTCTCCAGAGGTCCCTTCCAACCCCATATCATTCTGTGATTCTGTGGCAGCAAGTTGATCACCTTCCTCCCAGCAACGATCAGGCTGATATAGCTGTAAATATAACAGAAGAGTTCTTAAGTAAAATTATTCTACTGGAAGAAAACTGAAATTGTTTACAAAACTATTCACCCAATGTAATACTGTCTGTCATGCTGACATGCTTGATTGACTGATTTTGGTTTGGTTCATTTTCATTGAGATTCTGTTATCTCGGTTTTATGAAGATTGATTCAAAGAGAGGTAAAAACAATACATATTAAATTTGAAAAGCAGAAATTATAAATTATCCTTGCTGAATTAATGAAGTACTGAAAGATATCAACAATTCTGCTGTCCTCTGTCTGGTTTCACAGGATCATCCAGATCAGGAAGGACCTCAGGGGTTTAGTCCAGCCTCCTGCTCAAAGCATGATCAACTGTGAGATTACACCAGTTTGATTAGGGCTTTATAGTGCTCCCTTATATGTGTGTAATATATCAAACATCTTTCAGATACACTTCAGCTGTGAATTCCCTTTATTAAAATGAAATATGTGTTGTAAAATAAGTGTGTTATGGGTTATTGAAGAAAAAAAAATTGTGCTTTTTTATATAATTAGCATACATGCAATAGATGGACAGATATATACATATATGTTAAATCAATGCAGCGGCAGTTTGTGGTTTTGATTGATAGCCAACTGCCCTCATCCTAGACCCTGGCCTTGCACATCAAGTTTGTCCAGAGAGCACAAAGTATGGCTGAGTGCTACCTGAAGGAAAAGAGTGTGTGGGTACACATTTAATAAACCACAGGGGGTGAAAGGATGCAAAAAGGCAGGAACAGTTGCTAAGTTCATTGTGAACGGTAAGACTGTCACCCCTGGCCAACGAAATAGATTGTCTGCCATGCCTCCTCTGTTATCTGTGCTTGTTTAGCTGAGCGCTTAAGAAAATTAAGGCTTCTTAAATCTGTTTTCCCCAAAGGTCTATGGTGCTATGTTTTTTGATAGCTTGCATCCAATCTTTTGTTTCTCAAAAATGAGATAAACACTGCCAAGCTTGGTGCTTAAAGAGGGCCCAAGTGACTAGTGTACCTTGCCATATAATAAACTAAATTATTAGCTTGGCTTTCTGGTGGTTTTTTAGGTACTTGAGAAATAGAAAAGCAATGAGCACTTGTGTCTTGGGGCTGAGTGCAGTGAAAGTACTACAGATTAGAGACAACTCTGGGAGGCCCATGATTGCAAGTGGACTCAGTTTTTGAGTATCGCCTATTAACAGCACACAGATACTGCTGGGTTCATTTGCTATTTCATTACAGGTCGGGGCAAAGAGGTGCACCCTCCCAATAGTCATGGTTCTGGCAGCATCAATGTTTTGATTGGTTTTGTCTCACTCGGGCTCTCACAAAATGGTACAAATTTCCAGCTTGTACCAGCTTTCCTGTTTCTACTCTTCCTCTGACTCCTCTCCCTCCATGATAGAGGGAGCTGCTGCCATGCCCCTCAGGAGACATCCAGGCAGCATTTCCTTTTTGTTGTACCTTCCTTTCTCTCTCCCTTCTTATTGAGAGGAATTGGACCTGGAAACTGTCTCATATCTCCTCTTGTTCACCTCTGTGATTCGTGATGTGTGAGCATTTTCTCACTCAGGTCTGGCAGTAAGAGATATTTGTTCAGCTCAGGGGAGAGACACAGCATATCACTGCACTGTTCCTGGAATGTAATGGTAGGACATTGGCCCCAGAGTGAAGTTGCCCCTTACCAGCTCTCTGCTGTGAGAATTCACTCGATTTGTACCCCATCACAGGATAACTCCACTACTCTAAGCTACTTACCACCCCTCCAGTATAATTTTGTTTCCTGAGGGGATCATCACAGAAGGTGCTTCTGCCTTCATATTTCTCCCTGCCCAGCTCTCATTATTCATTCAGCCCAAAACACATCCCTGAATTGCACTTCTTGACAAGGCTGGGAGGGGGGCGGGCGGGGAGGGGAGGGGGAAGACAAAACAAAAAGAGGCCTTACTTAAGTGAAATAAGGATAATCTAGTTCCTGGAAGGAACTAGCATCTTTTCCAACAGACGGCCTGCACTAATGGCTGCGTAATTCCCTTCCTGTTGAGAAAGTGTAGAAATTACTAGATCTTTGAAAGCTGATTTGCAAGATTTCATATTCAGCCAGTTGCCTCTGTATTGGTCATTATTTGCAAATAGATTTACAGTTCTGGTAATGCCCTTTCCCAGTTTACATAGCAGATGACCAGTATTGTATCTTTGCTCTCTAAACCTTTTAGGTCCTCACCTAAAGTAGAACTTGCAGATTTTATCCTGCAAGTGCACAGAACAAGAGCAATGGTGAGTGCTTCTCTCCCTTTGCAAGCCCTTGTGACCATACTTTCTCAGGATTTAACTCTACAAGACTTTTTTAGTACACCAGTAGACCTGCTGGAGCCAGAGAAACAGTCAAGCCAATTAGTACTTTTCATCAGAGGTTGCATTTCCAACACAAAAACTTCCAGGTCTGGTGGTTTTTTTCATTATCCTTGTTCCTGCAGCAGAGACAGGTGGATTGCATAGGCACAGATGTCTGGCATCTGGCTTCAAATGTGCTCATCTATTCACATCTGAGTGAGCAATGCATCCCAATGAATTGGATTCAAAAAGAGCAACTCTAAATGGAAAGATTGGCATTCCCTCCCATTTCATGCTTTCACTGCCTACTGCAGAGATCACTGGTTTGTACCTAACACCAAGGAGGTGGCACAGGCAAATTCTGGATGGTGGACTTTGGAGTTACAGCCTCCTGAGCAAGACACCAGGGGGAGAAAAGCAGTGAGTCTCTCCAGTCTCCCAAATCAGCAAAACCAGAACAAGTTAATTCCAAGAGAATGGATCCTCTGAAAGGCAGCATCTCTTAGCTCCCATCTAACAAGTCTCTAGTATAATCTGGCATGTGACCTCTGAAAGACTGTCAGCCATCAGGCGTCTTAGGTTAGCAGTGGAAATTGCATACTTTTTCCAATAGTTTAGAAGGTTGGTTGTTTTGGGGTTTTTTATGTATTGAGGAAAGCCTTTTCATTTGAATTTGGGAATTCTATAAAAAGTCTGAAATTCATTTTTTCTCAGTAGGTTTTTGACCTGTTTAATCAAAAAACCCTTGAATGACAAGCAAAAGCTTGATCAAAATCAAGGCATTTCCACCGTCATCGAAATGTCTTAGAAGGAGAAAAATAAAACTTACCCACACCTCTTCTGTTTGTTTACTTCACACAGAATGTTTAAACTTTCCCATGGGGTTTTCCCATGGGGTACTTTAAGAAAATGTGGCATAGGCCTTTTGTGGACAATTCAAAAATATATCCACAAAGTTGTCTACTTAATTTCCAGCTGATAAAAAGATATACTTGCTATTACAGGGGAGAATGACTGCAAAACCTGAAGTGAAAGCTGTTTCACCATGGTCAGCAAGTATTTGTTTACATTCCATAGCAGAATTTTTTTAATCAAACGAAAGAGGGGGGAAAATGTCTAATGTAGTTCCCTGAGTAGAAAAAAATTAATACCTGCTTGTAGTTTGTAAGTGTCACAGGCAAACTTGATTAACTTCACAGTTCAGTCACAGTATAGATCCCAGATACCTCATAAGAAGGGACTCAGACTAATTCTGTGGAAAAGAATGCAGGCACAGGCACTGAAGCTGCACAGCGTTTATGAAAGAGAATGTTAGCTTTGAGTATAGCATCTTTTGACAGCAATTGCATAACCACCTAATCGTCTCACTTCTGCTCCAGACCAGGAATTGGGACAGTAAACATCCCAAGAGGAGGAGCTCTGCCCTTTATCTCACCCACTGTTTGAATGGCAGATTCTAGTTCTCCATTCTTCGCCACAGACCTGAACAAAGGTCTAGCATCACCTAGAGAAGGATTCATCTCCTTAAACTTCCTCAGCTATTTAAAACCTGGATATCTAGTCTGAGGTGGCCATTTGGGATGCCTTCATTGTAAATGGAGACAAACGAGTGCATAAGACTGCTGAGATTAATCATCCTCTGGAAGTGCCTGCTTCTTCGTTGTCTGTAGAGGGAGAGCCTAAATGATGTTTTCATACTAGATACAACTTTTATAAAATTAAAAAGTTAACCTTACTAGAAATAGTAAACAGTGAATATGCACAACATCAAATAGGCAGTTTCTTTTTCAGTACTGCAAAATAAGATTGCCCTAAAAAATTTCCTCAATATCCTTTGCAGTTGGAGCCAGGGGGGATTTATGTTGCAGTATGTTCTGTATTTTCCCATAAGAGTTTACACCTGCCAATATTCTAACAAAGAAAATTGTAGGAATTCAAAGTTTCCATAAAACCATCTGTACATGTGCTGTCAACTTGGTCTATACTGTACATGCACAGATCAGTACTTGCCTGTAAGTCCCAAAAGAGGCTAATCTTCATGTGGGTTGGTGTCGTATCTACACTGAATTCAAAATGTCCACTTTCCGTTTGATTTGCTGCACACAGAACATGGAGTTGCTTGGTGTGCAGATAGTGACTACTTGTTTTGCATTCCTGGATGACAAGAAATCCAGTGCATTTCACAGTCAGGAATCTGGTAGGTTGTTGCTGAAAGTCATCAGATGGTACATTATTGCTAAATGTAATACAACTGACAGTATATGTTGAAGATAAATTTCTATCATCAAACGAGAGAACTGTTTGAGTAAAAAAAACTGAAAAGCAACTACTTTGCAGTAGAAGGGTACTGGAAAAAATGTCCAGCTGTGTACTGAAAGTGTATACAGTCTGGGAAGAGCTGCAAGGAGTGGTATTCCACTGAGATGAATGAAGAATAGGGACTTTGAACCTTGGTGGTTTTTTTTGCTTCCAAGTGGAATAAATACACAATGTGAGCCACAAGGTATAAAAAACTCTTAGCAAAATCTGAGTGGAGTTTAGATGCCAACTAGGCACAGAAGAAAAAATCTACATGTACTCTGTCATTTTGCAAAAGAACTACTTTCCGCTAAGCCAGTGCAAGTCCAGCATATCAAAACCAAAATAAGGTCAGTCCCTAACATCGCATGAAGTGCACAGTGCCTAAGTCTGTACATAGTGTCCTCTCTCAAATACAACAATTTCAATGGTTAACACCAATTCAATACATACTATATCCCAGGAGTGATGACTTGTTCTAAAACAATTACTCTAAACTGCTTGGTGGTCACTGCTGGGATTCACCAGCTGACTGCAGCTATCTGAGGCAATTCATATTACTCAGATGGAAAAGAATATTGAATGAGGAAAAAAGAAATACTCACGCAGTGCAGTTCAGTGCCCCATCCGCCTGCCCAGCAAGTCATATGAAGCAGGTTAGGAGTGCAAAGCAGATGGCATAGGAAGCTACAACTCAGTGGACCTCTGCACTCAACAGATGGCATCAACAGGATGCAAGAAAATCATCAGTGTCCTTGTGGACTCGGGAGCACAACAGGAAGGTTTCCAGACATAGCTAGGGGGGGTCGTGCCACCATATTAATAGCCAGCACATGTCACGGCAATTAAGCACCAGCTGAATAACTTTCAGAAAAGAGTTCTGTATACATTCCTCCTTTATTTGATCCAAACCTTTAAGGGCAAATGTCCTTGTTCTTTTGAAAAGTTGGATCCACATCCAAATTTACAGCTAGTTGCTTTTTCATTTGTGAAATCTAATTTTTGTCGTAACCTGACAGAAAGAAAAGTAATATGAGGTCACACTGTTGAGGAGTGAGATTGGTATGTTTTTGTTAATGTTATATTCACATAAAGGCATAAAGAAGATGTTCTGGATGGTTTGTAGG
This sequence comes from Arenaria interpres, assembly GCA_013399435.1. Classification (NCBI taxonomy): domain Eukaryota; kingdom Metazoa; phylum Chordata; class Aves; order Charadriiformes; family Scolopacidae; genus Arenaria; species Arenaria interpres. The sequence goes on along the minus strand of VXAK01011367.1, from coordinate 183,023 downwards.
GCAATAGTACTTAACTGGTTTCAATTGAAGATCCAGTTACTCTTTTCTGAAAACATGTTCTGAAACCACCTCCCTGTGAGTCATGGGAGGGAGTGAAAGGAGAGATAATAAATAAAATAATGAGAAATTAACTAAATGCAAATTAATTTATAAAAACATGGTGTTCTAATTACAAAGATTTTAATTGCAAGTATTGATAATAAGAAAAATAATTAGGGATGGAAATATGCCTGAGGATAGACGCCAACAGCAGTCAGATGTTATCTCATTACACTATCAGTTCACAAAATAAGACTTAGGATAAATTTTAGTGATTTTTATATTTTATCCCTTTTTGCTTTCCTTGCTTGTGAAGTGTTAAAGCAACCGTATTTGAAGTCAAACCATATAACGTCTACTGATGCAATTTGATATGCAGATCGAGAGCATGAAGACACAATCCCTGCCTCAATAAATATAAGGTCTATATTCCAGTCATGTAGCAAGAAGAAAGGTATGAGGCTTTGTGTTCTTGGTAAATACCTTGAAATTACCTTTTGGGCATGCTATTATCTGCATAACAAATTTCTGAAATGATTTTTTCATAGATACATACTCACAGCTCCTTCCATCTAAAATTAGTTCAGTAGGACGTGTTGGTGATCTTGGTGTATGAAGTTTGGATGCTTGCATTGTAAATAATGCACAGATAGATTTTATTTATATTTTTAGGGTCTCATGACAAAGGTGGTCATAATTCACTTTGCAAAGTGCCGCTGCCATCTCACATTGGACCAATATCTACAACTATAATATCAGGAATAATTTATGCAGATAGTCAAATATGTACTGTTCACTGCAAATTTTCAGGGATTGATCCACACTTCTAGCTTTGACATTTGGTTCTCACAATTGGCTGTATTCATGTTCTTCACTGTATGCTTGGTCAGACCAGACTTTGGACTAGTATCTCTGGAGATACTTGACTCTTCCCATGGTGAGGAAATTAGGCAATCTGCAAACTGGAATATTCTTCTAAGATTATATTTTACTAAAATTTATACTAATCCATAGGTGGATTAGAACCACCGGGGCTAAAATCACGAAGTTTTCAGAAACACCACATTTTAGAAATTACAGTGATTTCATCAACCTTCAAAATTACCAGGTTTCCACCAAATGAGATGAATGAAGTGTTAGAGCTTCAGTGTGTATTTTTGCCAAATACACTGAAGATGTGTCTCACCTAATTAGAGCCTTCTGAGTCAAGACCATAATTGCCTTTGGTTCTCACTAAAGCAAACCCAGTGACAATAGCTGTACAAATTAATCTTTCGGGAAGTCTAGGAGTCATGACTCTGCTCTTGGAAGTCTCTCTTTCACTCAACCAGTTTCAGGTGTATAATGTCAGTGTGGGATGAACCTACGCTTTTCAATATTTCTTGTATCAGTTAACGACTAACCTTCATGCTACCACTCTTTTTGGTAGGCAGTTTGGTGCGTTTTTTTTATAAATAGAATCATAGAATCATCTAGGTTGGAAGAGACCCTTGGGATCATTGAGTCCAACCATCTACCCTACTCTACAAAGTTCTCCCCTACACCATATCCCCCAACACCACATCTAAACGGCTCTTAAACACATCCAGGGATGTGTGACTCAACCACCACCCTGGGCAACTTATTCCAATGCCCGACCACTCTTTCTGTGAAAAATTCTTTCCTAATGTTCAGTCTAAACCTACCCTGTTGGAGCTTGAAGCCGTTCCCTCTCATTCTGTCATTAATTACCTGTGAGAAGAGACCAGCACCAACCTCTCTGCAGTGCCCTTTCAAGTAGTTGTAGAGAGTGATGAGGTCTCCCCTCAACCTCCTCTTCTTCAAACTAAACAGTCCCAGCTCCTTCAACCGCTCCTCATATGATTTGTTTTCCAGGCCCTTCACCAGCTTCGTAAGAGTAAGAGTAATACATAAGTAATCAAAGTAAAAGCGAAGTTGTCTTTATCATAGCCTGAAAAAATCTTAAAGTACTCTAATCTAAAACCCAAAAGAAGAAAGAATATAAAGTTTCATGGTTGACACAGACATCTATGAAAACGGACTGTCTTCAGTCTTTTCATGGTATTCGGCAGTACCACGCCAGTCACTACAATTACACTTTTAACCCTAAGGCACTTGAGACCTGCGAGTCAGGTTGTTAGCAACAGTAAGACATTCAAAGGAGAAAGCAGAGTGGTCATCTGCTGGTTTTAGTAATCCATGCTTGGGTTTTGTTTTTCTCTGAAGTTCATTCTAAAATGCAAGATGCGTCGTCAGGTTTATGATTTTTATAACATCTGCCTTGACAAAAATATGGCCGAAATGAGAATAATATGGTCATGGTGCCAGAACAGTGAGAACAGTAATAATGATAGCCTCTCTGTTTATTATGATCATCATTTTATTCTCACTATTACAGCAAACAGTATAATTTATTGCAGTAATACGACCTGGCTATGAGTCATTATATAAATACATATTTTATATAGTTCAGGAGTTTTACATATTCATGCTTTCCTGATGAAAATATATTATGTACCAACAAGAGTAAGGTCCTAGATGAAAAAGAAAGGAAATTTCTTCTACTTGGCAGCTACCCATTTGGGAACCAAGCAGGGTATGAGAAATGCATGCAAATGTGACACCTGCCTGTTGATACTGGGATTTCTATGGATCATCTATTAAAGTGGCACTTTGTTACCATCTTCTGCATCCTGATCCTGAACTATGTGAATTTAACTTAATAACAGATGAATCTAACTTTAAAATATATCCAGCTGCTAAAGATAGAAAATAATCCCTCAGATAATACATCTCCAGTAATCTCTGATTTCAGAGTAAAAAGAACCTGTGTTCATTTATAATCTAAATAGACTTTAAAACACTGAGCCTTAATGGTATTTCTTAGAGCTTTGCAATTTCCTTTCTATAAAGAAAAAAAGAAATTAAGAAAAATAAAATTTTAAACAAAACCAGCTTAAAGTTGTAACTGAAAAATATCTTCACATGGCAATCTCTGCTTGGTCTCCATTTCACAAAAGATGAACCTAATCCTGAAAACATTTGAGCATACAAGTAACTCTATTCATATTAAAGCTGTCTGCAGTACTTAGTGACACTACTTATATGTCTGAAGTAAGCTTTTTCACTTGATCAACCACTTACAAGATCAAAGTGTCTAAATTTTAAAGTACCTTAACATAGTGTAGATTTTCATTTTGTCTTTTGGAATAAGTAAATTCTGATATTGTTTTGTAGACCAGATTTTTACAAATTAATTTTCCATTTAAGAAAACAAATCTGAAGGGAGCTAATAAGCCTTGCAGAGGCTTTATAGCAATCTGTTGTGCAATCATTTTTTATAAGGAAGAATAAGTTACCTCGTGACCTCAGTCATAATTCATGCTAATGCAATACATATTCTAAGCTCCTCAAAGAGAAAAAACATTAAATTGCTTAGACCAAAAGGGTCTGGCATCCAAAGGGAAGATCTAAAACATTTTTGAAAGCTATTTCTTTTTGACACAAATGTATCAATGTCTTGTAAGTAGTGTTTGGAAGGCTCCTGTAATACAGTTGTATAATAAAACTAAACTACCAAATTTGAACAAAGCAAGCAGGCTTCTAAATTAATATTAAGTTTAAACCAGAGCTAATGTTTTATATATATTTGTAACTGATGAATTTTGCTTGATGAATTTCACACTTAGATCTGTCACTCTAGCAAAGCATGTGTATGTCTTTCCTAAGAGAAAATCATTAGGATGGTTTTTTGTTCTGTGGATTTTTTTAAATTCTGAGAATAAAATTGTGAATTTCTTACAAATAATACAGCTTTGCCGCAAGCATAATTTTCAGGTGTACTCAGCCAGCTTCAATCTGATCATACTCTTGCTGTTGGCAATTGTAAAGCTTTCACTGCAGCAGTACTGTGCTAGTCCTGAGAACATTTGAAATATCACCTGAGAGCTGTTTTCTGCTGAAAAAGAACAGTGTCTAAGTGATGAAAGAATAAGAAACCAACTGCTTTCATACTTCAGCTGAAATCCTTCAGCAGGCTCTGGTAATAAGAGAAGAAGGAGATGTGGCCCATATGTTAATTAGTTAATACTTTTCTCTCAATTACACTGTTTTTCTGCATGCTTCTGGACTGACACGTGTGCAAATTATATCAGTTTTCCATAAAGCAGACGTACACTGTACGTTAGCTGGTGGTCCGTGATCCCTGACCCAGTAATGGGAGGATGGGTGTCCTGGCAGCAGTGACAGTGCCCAAAATCACAGAGTTGTGAGGAGAAACAGCGTTGCTCCCAGGACATCAGAACTCCACAGTCCAACCTCCCACAGAGGCACGTGGCAGGGCAGGGCCACAGAGTTTGACTTTCCAGAGGACAAAAGCTTTCTTTGCCCCCATAGACAATGAAGGATGGTTTAACTTTTTACTATGTTGTGAAGTTGAACAAAAGTGTTTATAAAGTGTCAGTAACGGTGATGTTTCTAAGAGTGGTTCTCTGCAACGCTTTCAGTCACAACTCTCTTTCTTACAGCATCCCTGACAAAATGGTTTTTATTGGTGAGCATGTTCCCTGGCAAGTTCCAAAACATTGAAAAGGAAATAATGACAGTAGCAATTTAGAAAGAAAAGAATGACAGACACATTAATTGGTATTTCTTTGGCTTTGAAAATTCAAAGATACTTCCAACTGTAATTTACATCAGGCCTCCTTTTGGTCTTTAACTTTCTGTAATTTATTGACTTAGTTTAAAATAATAGCAAAAGTATCATGAGATGTAGAGCATTATTGCTTGTGTTGAGAATAAAGAAAAACTGAAGAACACAAGTATCTGGGGAAAAAAAAAAAAAAAAGTGGCATTCCACAATGCTTTTTCTTTAAAGATGATGGGTTTTTTTTAAGTATGAGATTAACTTTTGAGAAGCTATATATACAGCTGAGGAAACAAACTACCACACTAATCTTACGTGCTGATATTCACATAAATCGAGCCTTGCCAATTTAGGGTCATCATCCTTATTTCTGTGTTAAGTACATAATTGCAAATATCAGGAAATCAAGAAGCACAGAAGTAATGTTCTGTCATAAAGCCCTCTATGTGTCCATTGCACTCCTTAGAAAGNGCAACTTGAGGCCATTTCCCCTTGTCCTATCTCCTGTGACCTGGGAGACGAGACCAACCCCCGCCTCTCTACAACCTCCCTTCAGGTAGTTATAGAGCATGATAAGGTCTCCCCTCAGCCTCCTCTTCTCCAGACTGAACAACCCCAGCTCCCTCAACCTCTCTTCATAAGACTTACTCTCCAGACCCCTCACCAGCTTTCGTTGCCCTTCTCTAGACCCGCTCCAGCACCTCAATGTCTTTTTTGTGGTATGGGGCCCAAAACTGGACACAGTACTCAAGGTGAGACCTCACTAGTGCCGAGTACAGGGGGACGATCACCTCTCGGGTGAAAAGCTAGAGAAAAGCTATACAACCTTTCCCTTCTTTTTTAAGCTAGCACTGCACTAACAAGGTACTCATTCTAATTAGTTAATTTTCTTTAGGGGACAGAAGTCACAAAAGCAAAATAAAAGGCAGCCTCCAAAGAGATGTATAGATGTATATCAGTATCTTTCCAAGAATCAAACCTCTCAGAGCCTGTTTCTCTTCTGCAAAATGGTGACAACAATGTTTTTGTCAGAAGAAAAATTCATAGATGAAATGGACAGCATAAGATACTTGCAGTCCCATGTTTCTAACAAACAAGGAAGACAAGAAGATGGCTTAAAATGCTTTATGGCCTGACAAGATTATCACAGGACTAGGACCCTGGAGGATGTACTACAGAGCTGGTTCAGAGTTAGTTGTGATTCAGAACCCAAATGAAAGCTCAAAGGACTATCTTTGAACTAAAACAATTTGCTTTTCAACAAACAGAGCTTTAGTTTTTCATTCTAATTCAAGTTTTCTTCTGACTTTATAGGACATACCCATTTTGTTGTTCTTTCTAAATTGCAGGCAAAAATTACTGACAAAGTGCTTCAATACCATACATCCTAATAACAAATGTGGAGGCAAATGACTTTTATACACTTCAGTATTCTTGTTGAATAACTGTCTCATGGTCTGGAGAGTGGATCTGTCTTGCAGATGTCAATTTTTTTTTTTTTTTGCTTTTGGTCTCTGATACCTCCGGTACTGATCAGGCATAGGATTTTCTAAGTGAGAGTTGTAAAACACAAATATGTCTCTTTCAAACCAAGGCTTTTAGGAACTTTTGCCTGTTTCTAGCTGTTGGTTTACACCCTAGCTGTGCAGGTCAGGAGGAAATATTGTTTTTCCTTTCTGCTGCTTGGGTCTCAGTGAAAGAAAAGGATCTCCGGGTGACAGAGCACGTCCCTTGGACTTGGGCATCCAAGACTGTGGGAAGTGCCAGAGTACATCCTGCCATGCGGCTGTTCCTTGCTTGTGTGGCAAGTCCCAGATCGCTGCATCTGGGAGTCAGCCTCTTCCCTTTTTAGCACTCACCCTGTCCCTGAATCTTCCTCGCACAATACCAGTCGTCATTTTACTGTTTCTTACGGATCTTGGACAAATACATGATGTATCTGTGTGCCAAGAACCAGTCCCTGAGGGAGTTCACTGAAAGGATTTGATGATGAACAGGAACAATTTCAATTTACAATGACATTTTGAGACCTATCAGTTAGCCATCTTTAATCACTTAAAATATCCCTTGCAGAGCTTTAAAATAATTTTAATTTGTTAATTAAAGTGCCATGTAACATCAAGTCAAATGCCTTTCGTAAGTTTAATTCAATGCTTTTACCATCTCCACTGATCTTATGACTCATAAAGAAACCATTTAAATTTGATCTCCATGAACTTGCACTGACTGAACAATTAACGGTTCCATCTTCTAGTTTTTAAGTTACTAGGTCTGTAGCATCCAGGTCATTATTTTGCCTGAACTATTGCTCAAACTAACTTTCTTCATGTGTTTCCTCTTACTTAAAAACTGCTTACGTTTAAATAGAAGTGTCAACTATTGAACTGCTTCTCTGCTTCTTTCCCTCTTCCTTTGTTATCCTGTTATAGCCTTATTTATTTTACATTCTTAGTTTAAATGTTTTTAATTTCTTAACAAAAATTTCATTTAAAGTAACTATAAAATTAGGCAAAACACATGATAGCGATAAAATTATTAAATGTCAGTTGTGAAGACTACAAATATTTTCTACTTAGAAGTGGGAAGAGCAAAATTTTACAACTTTTCAGGTCAGTTGTAATTTTTCAATAAGTGTACACAAGCACTTGCTCTTTTTAAAAAAGTAATTGCTCTGAAAAATCTTCAAACAAGTCTTTATAATTAAATTATGTCTCCACTGGTTAAATTTTTTGCACAAAGGAAGTTGAATTATCCAGACTCTTAATAGTGCAACTAAACATATTAACTACCAATAAAGCACAGTTTTGAAAGAATGATCTGTACTTACCTTTGTCATCAAGTCTTGTGTTCTTACTTTATTTTAAAAAGTTGCAGCTCCTCAAATAAATTATCTCCAACTTTGTACACAAATTTACATTGTGCTGTCTTTTTCCGTCTTGGACAGAGATCATAACTGAACTTTTTTGTCTTGGAGCACCTGCATTTTAAATCTGGAGACTAATATAGTGCAGGAAGAATTAAAAAAAAAAAAATAGTGATATGTATTCTCCATTTATTTTTAATTTATAGCCACCATTAGCAGTAATAAGACCTTGATTTTCACACTGGAAATAGAACAAACCATGTACTTAAATGATTTCAGTTCTGACTGGTGTGTCAATAGAAAATAACAAATTATCCTAACATAGTAGATAATGAATATCACTAAGAATGGTAAAAAAACCAAACCTCTCTCTTTTATATCCTGGTTAATTTTGCACTTAAACCAGTATAGTGATCACTCTACTGTTCTGCTGTTTAATTTTAGTTTTACTTAACAAATCTGGTGTACAGCAACACACACGTTTCAACTTTAGAGCTGCCTGTGGTATACTGAAATGATCGAAGATACAGTACTACTCAACCACCTAAACACAGTCAACTGAATGAAAGTTTCATAGCAGGCCTAAGTTTCAGTATTTCATAAAATGACTTCTCTATCACTGTCATCCCCAGATGACTTACACACACCAACTTTGACATTACAGGTTTTGCAAAAACATTGGGTCAGGATTTGTCATAACACTTCTGAGGAAGAAAGGAATGTTGTTTGAGAAGTGTCATATGAAATTTCAGGGGATGTTACAATGGAATGCAAAAAAAAAAAGTCAGCTTATAATAGAAAAGTAAGAAAAGAAGATCTATTATTATTTCTAAAATGATTGCCTGTGTTTCTGTAGCTGAATGGTGTGAGAAAGTGGTTAGACAGGCTGAGAGAGTTGGGGTTGTTCAGCCTGGAGTAGAGAAGGCTCTGGGGAGACCTTATAATGGCCTTCCAGTACCTAAAGGGGACCTTCAGGAAAGATGGGGAGGGACTCTTTAACCGGGAGTGGAGCAATAGGACGAGGGGTGATGGTTTTAAATTGAATGAGGGGAGATTTCGATGAGATATCAGGAACATACTCTTTACTGTGAAGGTGGTGAGACACTGGAACAGGTTGCCCAGAGAAGCTGTGGATGCCCCATCCCTGGAAGTGTGCAAAGCCAGGCTGGATGGGGTTTTAAGCAACCTGGTCTGGTGGGAGGTGTCCCTGCCCATGGCAGGGGGGGTGGAACCAGATGATCTTTAAAGCCCCTGCCAAGTCTAACCATTCTATGATCCTATGATTCTGTGATTTTGAAAAGGTATCCTAGAAGACAGGAGTACAGAGAGGATGCAGAAACGCTCTTTCAAGTCAGCTATTTAAACTGTAGATAAAAGATCATTTGTTGATGTCAGCACGATGAAAGTCTTAACATATTCTTAGACATTTTAGTAATAAGAAGAAATTTTTGTAGATTGTGTTCACTTTATCAAAGCATACGCAAATTATCTTTTTAGACATGAAACATACAGAAATAACAAGAGTATTAAGAGAGGCAGAATTAATCTTATTGATAGACTTACCAATATGTCTCTTAACATACCAAGGCTAGGCAAATCAGTTTCTCTCCCTTTCACATAAAGGATTATTGTTATTTACTCTACCTAAATCTTTAAAGGCATATTAATTAAAAGATGTTAGCTTGAATGCTTGTATTCTGAAACTGATTTGTCCCACCTAAATTTAGACTGTGAAGCGGAGAGCCTAGCCACTCAAGGCATACTGCAGGTTCTTCCAATGGGCAGTCCAGACTAAATGGTCTTCTGGACCTGTTTATCTGCACCGATAACTTCTGTCGCCTCCTTTCACTACTCCCCTAAATGAATCCAGGTCTGAACACCAGCCTACCAAAACTGAAGGAAAGACAGACAAGTGCTTGCATCTTTAACAAATTTTATCTACAAGTGATTTCCTGATAACACATCCTCATCAGGATGGGGGGTGGGTGGGTGATGGCAGCCTGCTGAGGTGCTCCCAGTCATGCCCTGGCACCTTGGGGCTGCAGCAGCACAACGCTCCCTGAGGACAGAGTCTGACTGACACTCCAGTGATGGAAAAGGAATGAAAAAGACTGTTGGGAGGTGAGAAGAGAGGATAATAGCTGAGGAAAAGGTGGAAATGAGAATATTGATAATTTCACTGTAACCTCTTGGTCTCACTTGCATAACTGTTAACGTTTAGCACGAGCTGATCGCTTTAGCGGAATTTGTGTGATTTTGTTTGTATACAGCTACTGTAGCTGCATATTGCATAGACATAACTTTGACGATGCCTGAAGACTCTTGTAAAACAGGGAGCTTTGGAGATACAGTCCTAATAGCATTGAGCAAATGAGAGTTCTTTGGCTAATCAGCAGATATCCTCTTGTGGACACCTTGCTACTGTTGGGTTAATTAGAAAACAGCTGGCACTGGCTGGGGGGAAGAGGGAGGTGCAGAGAGATGGAGTTTGCCGAATCCCTATGATGTTTTATTATCTTTCTCTAACCTTTTAGCCTTAATTGCCATTTTCGGAAGTCTAACACAACTTAATGAGATGCATGTTTTCAGAGCTATACCCCTCAAGTGGTAGGAAGTGCGTTTGCTTGGGTAAATGTGTTTAATCCTCTGGGTTTTCCTGTGAACTGTTCAATTTAATTGGATTACACCAGGGGTCTGACTGGGTGTGATGAGGGCCCTCTTCACAGGCCCTTGATTGCTTCATATTTTGTTCATCCACTTTTACCTCAACCTGGTGTGTTGTAAAACATGAAAGACTTTATGTCTTCAGACTTAGTAAAACAGAAAGTTTGTAACTAGGGCAGGATGTGCTGATTCTGAGGGAAGACAGTTAAGGAGAAATGCAGATACGTAAGGTACCTACAACATTAGCCAAAGTATCTGACAGCAGTATATTTTTTTGAGGTTATGAACTGAGTTCCTGCATTGCCTGGTGTGTAGAACAAGTAGCAAGGATACCTAGAAAAGACAGGGAGAGCAATAAAAGGATCAAGAGCTTAGAGCTAGTAAGAGAGGACGGTGTAAGAGAAAAAGAGGGAAGACACCGAGTAAAGAAGAGCTTAATAGATGCCAAGCCACACACAGAAACTTTCAACCACCTGTCAATTTGGTGGTGGAAGAGGAGCTCCTTGGGGAGAGAAACCCAAAGAGGTAAAGAATTAAAGCCTTCTAGAAACAACCACAGATGAAACATTATGCAGATCATGAAGTCATGCAAGAAACGTATGTGAGATGTGGGTTTTGTAGTCTAACTCACATGCAATCATAAGAGATGTAAATGTTTTGCAACATGGTGCAGAAACAGCTGAACTCAGGCATTAGAACATTTCAAGGAGGAACTCACACATACATCATAGTCATTTATTCCCTTTCCACCTCCCAACACCACACTGCCTTCCTGGAGAAGGTCACTGCACAAGTAGTCATAGTCACACACACAGAGACCCCAGGGTTATTGCAGCAGTTGCTAAAGAGACACAAAGACAAGGCTGTCACTTAAAAGAAAGAATAGTAATATTTTACACTGCGGGACTGGATTGGATTTTGAAATGAAGAGGCTACAGGATTTCAAATAATTCCCAGCATTTTCTGGGAAGGCAGTGAAGTTTCAGGTGAACACTTCTGAAGTTGCTACACCATTACCTGTAGGGTTAAAGGTGGAATCCATTAGATGAAAGCAATCTGACCTTTTATCTTAGGATCTATGGGTCTTGGTGGCTAGAAAGCAATTTGAAGAAAAATGCAATCGGATAATTTTCTAAGAAATAGAATAATTTTCTGAAAGTACAGTCATAAATATGATGGAGGTATGAAATAATAAAATCTTGAGTCTCTTTAAATGCTTTCTGGTCCTCAAAAATATTATAGGTGAAAGAACTGACAACTCAGTAGGTTAAAGGTGTTAGCCAGAAATAACAGTAGGACAGAGCTGAACACCAAGAATGAGAGTATGCTTGTGGATACCACCTACTGTAAGCAAGGAAAAGTTGCTTAAATGAGGAAGCAGAAACAAAAACAAAGACAAAACAGTGTGGGAGGTTTTTTTGCTGTCACCACACATAAGTTCTCACAGAAACATCAAGTATTTGTATCTACCTACTCCTACTATTCGAATGACTGCAACTTGAATATTCATTACGCTAAAGCTGTACAATAGCTTAGTGCATTCCTGAACAATTTTAGTTCTGTCCAGTACATGGCAATTACAGTGACATTGTCACCATGGCAAAGACTGTCAGGCACATACAAATAAAAAAGACATGTGATACAATTAATTCAAGACTGATCAGATGAAAGCTGTGAAAGTCTGCAAAGGAGTGATACAAAGACTTGAGACAAATTAGAAATTCAAAGGAGGAGGAGAGGAGAAAAATTTCATGCAGGTGTCACTTGGAACAAAGAGCAAATTTTGAACTACAATTTAAGACAAATTATAAAAAATGAAAAGGAAGACAGGGTTGTAACCTTTTTCTTAAGAAAAGTGTAAACATAGTTTGTATTTGAAAACACAAATTTATCATTTAGTATGTTTTGAAATGAGACCAGAGCAAAAGAAAAAAAAAAAAAGGAAAAATAAACAAACTGATAGTCTCTGGTTGAAAAAGCATATAACAACATATAGGAGTTGTGAACACAAAATTATATGACAAGAGATAAGTAATATAAGTCAAATTTTTAAGTTTTGAATTAGTAAATTTAGGCTCATTACATAATAGAAATAAATCAAGAGATTTATTAGTTCTGTGGTTAAGGCACAGCATTATATGTCCAGTATATGTCCAGTAGAGGAAAAGGCAGAATTTTGAGGAAAAAATCAATCTTTGGCTGTGTCTGTGTGTGGTAAATATAACATTGCAGATGTGAGTAGAGCTCTTTGCAATTGTGTTCTTAACCTAATTAGGGTAGTAATTAGGACACAGGTAAAACCACAAAAGGAAAAAAAAAAAGGATGTTAAGTTTCAAAGAGTGAGTTTTAGAAGAATGTAAAAGCACAGGATGAAATCAAGCAGGATAAATCAATAGAGATAAAGGACACAGAGGGAAATGGAAAACATTCAAAGATAAATTAATGTATGCCCAAGGGTTATGCATGTAATCTAGCTAAAAATACACCAGAAATAAAGGCAGATAATGTTGATGAACAAAGAAGCACAAACCTGAAAATATATACTCTAGCTATATCCAAGGGACTGTGTAAAATGAATACAGCTGCAAAACAAAAGGTCAGAGATAAAGCTAATAGTACATTTAACAAATAGCAAGAATACATTTTCAATTAAAATATATATATATATTTCTCAAGGCAGAAAATAAAATATTCTTGGGTGTGGAAATAATCGGAAGATGGTAACGCCCAATATAATTACAGGGAGTGGGATATTAAGTGTAAGATGCTGAAAGAAAGAAGAAAAATTGTCAAAGATATCTGGAACTCAGAGCAGAAACTGTTTTGATAGAGGACTGCAACTCTGATATTTACTTTTTTATGGTAATTCATTTGCATACTGCAAGGGACTATATGAAAATCCTAAAATTAGTTCTAAATGCCTCATATAAATTCAGTCATTTAAACAGCCACTTTACAGATGATTGTATAGGTAGTGCATACAGTATTAGGAAATTGACCTCTTGCTATTGATTTCTGTCCTGGTTTTGGATCCAACACCTCCTTGGGAAAACAGCAAAAGAAAATTGCAAATAGCCCAAATCCTCAGAGACACACTGTGTACCTTCTGTGTACATAATGTTGACTGATATCAGGAGAAGTTATAAAAGCTCAAAGTGTTCCAAAGTTTCAAGACAACAGATTGAGAAAAACTCTAGAAAAAAATTAAACTACATTTCAAGCAAGTTTGTTAAAGGAAAACAGTACCAGATTTGACAGAACCATGCTGGAGTTCAAAACAGTTACCTCTCTGTGTGGTAACAAGCATAGCCAAAACCCAGCCTGCCTGATTCAAATTTTTCAGTGAGGGCACTTAAGGTCTTAATTTTACTGACACTCTTTTCTTTTTCTACCAAATATAAACGGAGCATCTATACTGGGAGGGCTAAAAAGTATCACAACTTAGCTGAGATGCATAAAGTTGTGGGAGGGTAAATCAGGTCCAAATACAGTTTATTACCATAATTACAAAAACAATTGCTCTCTATTCATAATAATGAAATGAGAAAATTGAATGACTAACTGCCTGAATTAAGTTGATAAATGCACTACAATGTAGTAGGTAGAATGAATCCAGTGAGATAGCTGGTTGAAAGTGAGTAATTGATAATCATTTTATACCAGTAATTCGTACTTGCTACAGCCCATAAACTGTCTTTCTGTAATTTTCCCAAGTATACAACCCTCTCTTTTTTTTTAACCAAGTCAGAAAATATCTTGGCTTTACAGAAATTCTGTTCATCCTTGATAAAAAATAATTAAAAGCTAAAATATAGGGCAAGAAAACTTCATGTTCCAGGAAGCAAACATTCAGAAATCTCTTTAGCTGGAGGAAGGAGAGGGAATTAAGTTTATATTTCCATTTTGAGTCTGATCCTTTTGGTCCTTGCATTTTTTTTGTCACTTCATATTAATGAATCAAAAATAAAATCAGATTTCTCTTCAGAGCTAAAAAGAAACTGAATTAAGCTTAAAAAATATTTAATGAAACTCAGAAAAAAGTAAGGTGGAAATGGAAGATATTTAGGAAACCCTTCCCAGATAACCGAAGAGCACAAAACATCCTGGGATGAACCAGTACAAGTATGGGGGG